>JANAVB010027596.1:3633703-3873703 GCA_029216955.1 Iris pallida
AAACTCAATAAAGTATAAAATTACAGAAGAAAGACAAACTCGAGCAGCATATAGATGCCAAATGAATCTTTTAGGCATGGCTGACTCATCTCTTTTCCTTTGTACCATAATAGCATTTTCTTTAGACGACAGTTGTCCAAAAATATACAGATCTAGAAATCTGAATACCTTTTGAGGGCTCCACCCGGAACACCCGTGGGGGACGCTGTCCCCTCGACACATGTCCGCTGACCGAGCAGCGGAACCCCCGAGTTCTAGACCCGGATAGGTTACGCAGTTCAGAGAATCCTTTTTGTGTAATGTCATCTTTCAGTCCGCCAATAATTCTCTATTGCATACGTCCTGGTTTGATCATGCTTACTGCTTGTCTGCAAATACTTGTTAGATGAACAAAGCAGTATAGCCATATGATAAATTAAATGAATAGTAGAACAATGCTAACATAAAGTAGCAACAATATAGTGATTACATGAATATTAGGGACATCATTATGTTAAACTTAATCAATTAGCCATATTTAAAAATACAATACAATCTTTGGGCTAACAAGTATACCATTAGTGTACCGATCTGATGGACGCTGGAAGGAATCTATTTGATAGTGTAACCCACCTCGTAATACGGTCACGGCTGTCTAGATGCATGAGGGTTTACTATAAGCCAAAAGTCTCTTATGGTCAAGAACAAGTCTAGTACCTCAATCTCAAGCAAGCAAATAATTATTACAAGACGTTAGATCATCAGACATACAAAGTAAGGTATCCCAAACATTACATATTTAGATGATCATGAAGCTAGTAATACAAAATGCGAAGACTAGCAAGAGTTAAGTCATATATGATCAACCCTAGGATTTTTCAATCATGTAACAGCCCTTAGGCAGACAGAAATTAAAGTTTCAACTCGAGCTAACACATACTCGGCGGTTAAACACCTCAAAAGAAGAAGTTACGATAGAGAGGGAGAGAAAAACAAGAAAACCTACCCGTTGCCATGGTTACATCTTGTGTTCACCATCTGCCTGGAAGGCAAGTAGATTCCCAGGGGCTACTCCAAAATCTGGCCATACAAAACCAGCTGGGTCAGACCCCAGAAAGGGCAAGTGCCACAAGGGAGGCTCCACTTATGAACTAAAACCAGTATATAAAGAATAGGAGAAATGATAAAAGAACATAATTAAATAACATAAAAGATATTCTTTTAAAGAACATACTAGCTTGTATTAAGAAAACAATAGGTGGAATATAATTCCTATGTTAATCAAGAGAAACATTATTCAGGCACGGCAAATTAAGTCATACGGCTTGCTATCTTTAGCTAACTAGGGTTGTAATGCCTATAGTTCGTATTACGTATTTTGAAATGCGTGTACGTATTTTATCTTATATTGCATGATTCCTTGCTTGGCTTATCTTGGCATTACATGGCTTGGTGTATTTGGGTTGGTTCGGCTAGGCTTGGGTTATCTTGGTTCATCATGAACCAAGGGGTGAACCCTTACCTACCACCACCATCATCCTTTATTAACCCATTCCCTCATTCTCTCTCTTTATTTACTTCTTCTTCTCCACCATTACTTCTTCAACCATCAGGAGAGAGAGAGAGCTTAGGCAAGTGTAGCTTGCTTCATGGAGGAACTTCGTTTTTATTGTTCCATTCTCTTCCTTTCGAAATTCTAACACACTTTAGTACTTAGCATTTCTAATTTTCATGGCTCAATTTGTGTAGATCTAAGTTTATAGTATTTTCGGATTTTTTGGGTTTTGATCTACTTAACATTGTTATTTCCAAGTTTTGATGGTTTCATGTTGTAGAAAATTTCGTTCTACCCCATTTTGACCTATGGAAGTCCTGATTTTGACTTTAAATGAAGGATTAATGGAGCCTTGAAGCCATGGTTTCCATGGTTCTCCTTCTCGGATCTTTGGAGAAGGAGAACAGCTTTATGCGGCAACTCATGCGGCCAGCTTTATGGGACAACTTATGCGGCCAGCTTTTGCGGCAACTCATGCGGCCAGCTTTTTACGACAACTCATGCGGCCAGCTTTATGCGGCAACTTATGTGGCCAGCTTTTGCGGCAACTCATGCGGCCAGCCTTTACGGTAACTCATGCGGCCAGCTTTATGCGGCAACTTATGCGGCCAGCTTTATGCGGCAACTCATGCGGCCAGCTTTATGCGACAACTCATGCGACCAGCTTTTGCGGCAACTCATGCTGCCAGCTTTATGCGACAACTCATGCGGCCAGCTTTATGCGGCAACTCATGCGGCCAACTTTTGCGGCAACTCATGCGGCCAGCTTTTGCGGCAACTCATTCGGCCAGCTTTTGCGACAACTCATGCGGCCAGCCTTTGCGACAACTCATGCGGCCAGCTTTCACGGCAACTCTTACGGCCAGCTTTATGCGGCAACTCATGCGGCCAGCTTTTACGACAACTCATACGGCCAGCTTTCTCGGCAACTCATACGGCCAGCTTTATGCGGCAACTCATATGGCCATCTTTTTGCGACAACCCTCACGATACCAGTCTTTTACGACAACCTTCATGGCAGGGTTATATTTTGGAACACGACACGATAATGTTGGGATAGAGCATGACAGTGGCCCATCGTGGCGCACTCTTGATAAGTAACCTACATGATAACCTTGATATGCTGTTGCGACAGTTAGCATGTCATGACAGGTATATATGACCTGGACACCGTGGGCAATTGAATTTGTACAAATAAACCAGTACTGTCTTGCATCATGTCTAGGATAGGGATTCCTGAGTACCACGGTCCGGGATATCTACAGTAATTGACTAAGGCTAATAAACTAGAATAATTCAGTAGACATGAAGAGATTTTCAGCTACAGGCAATCCCGTTATCTGGACGCATTAAGTGGACTTGTAGTCTACCAACGAGTAGGGCACATTTCTAGCACACAGTCACATGTTGCATTCTTCATAAACGGACATTCGACCTGGATAACCGGATGGTCTGTAGGGCTTGTGGCTGTTGGGATAATCTCATTGCATCTTGCTAGTAACTAGGCCTGTGATAACCCTAGTTAGTTAAAAGTATCAAGACGTACTCTTGATTGGCCGTGATTGATTGGATGGAGTTTATTCCAGCTTAGTCTTATCCTGATCATGTGCAAGATTGTGACATGACATGATTATTGATGCTTGCCTTAACAATAACGATCGGGGGTCCACTTCTGTTCAGGCGAAGGGTTACAACCCTGGTCCTTGTTTGGTTTAAGGGTTGTAACTGGCTCCCGGAGCAGTTCTGTGTCCTCTCTTTATTTATTGTCTTATTGCAACCCCATGCCAAGTTCGTCATGTTTTACCTTACCTCAATACCATGATTATATTGGCCTTAGCAATAAAGATCAGGGGTCCAGTTTTGTTCAGGCGAAGGGTTGCAACCCTGGTCCTTGTTTGGTTTAAGGGTTGTAACCTGGCACCCAGAGCAGTTCTGTGTCCTCGCTTCGTTTATTGTCTTCACTGTACCAATAGTATTTGAGACGGGTTTCTATTCAGGTGAAAGGTTACAACCCCGGTCCTTGTTTGGTTTAAGGGTTATGACCTGGCTACTTGAATGGTTTCCTCGTACTCAGTTTACTGTTGTTATCTCTATTATTATCAGTTCTTTATTTATTATCTTTAATATTCTATTATGATATGCTGGTTTTAGTTCCTATGTGAAGCCTCCTTTATGGCACTTGCTCTTTCTGGGGTCTAATCCAGCTGGTTTTGTGTGGCCAGATATCGGAGCAGCACCAGAGGATCTACCTGTCTTCCAGCCAGATGGTGACCACCCGACGTAACCCTGGCAACGAGTGGGTTTCTTTTTGTCCTCCTACTTATTTGTAAAATTATTCTTTTGAGACGTTTAGCCGGTAAGCACGTGTTAGCTCGTATTGCACCTTTATTTACTGTCTGTCTATGGGCTGTAACATGATTGGCAAATCCTAGGGTTGATCATGTATGACTGAAACTCTTGCTAGTCCTAACATTTTGTACGACTAGCTTCATGATCATCCAAATATGTAATGTATGGGACGCATTGCTATTATATATTTGGTACTCTGATATCTTGTAACTATTATTGCTTGCTTGAGATTGAGACAATAGGCTTGTACATGACCATAGGAGACTGTTGGCTTGTAGTTAAATCCTCATGTATCTAGACAGCCATGACCGTATAGCGAGGTGGGTTGTACTTCAATATACGTAGCTGGCTATGTACGCCCCCGCTCTCCAGTATTCTGGCTCTGGGGCGTTACATGGTTTAAGTGGTGGCCTATGCAGGTCTTGTAAATCAAGATATGTGAGGGTTCACCGAATAGATGTCTCAATCAGTATTCGCCTTGATCCCTGCTCGTACCTTCAAATCCCTGAGAATCTTGACCTGATCACATGCTTGTATCGTTGGTCTGTCCTAGTCCTTACTTATTGTTTCCTATGTCATCTTCTTCGGCGATATTGTTCCTAGACCAGCCGATCAGCAAGGCGGAGCACCTCCCGAGACCAGTCGCAACCTTGAGATCAAGCCCCGCATTCAGGAGTAGCCTCCAGATTCGTGCCTACCGGAGGAGAACCACCAATTCAGCTAGTCCAGCCTGCAGAGCCTGACGATGGCACTTTGGGGGGTCTCATCAGGTCCCTATTAGCTTCCCAAGATCGTCGCGGAGATGCCTTACACCTGGCGGTGGCAGATGCTTTGACCAGAGGGGGTCATCAGGGTAACAGCGTGGCCAACAGCTTCAAGCACTTGAACCCTCCCTTTTTCGACGGCAGTGAAGATGCGATCGCTGCAGATGCTTGGCTTCAAGAAACAGCGGTGATTCTAGAAGCAGCCAGGACTCCAGAGAACGAGAAGGTGGCCGTAGTGCGCCTGTAGTTACCAGATCTTGCCCGCAGCTGGTGGGCAGCGCAGGCCGATGGATTAGTGGCCCCTATTTTATGGGCAGTATTTAGAGAGAGATTCTAGACCAAGTATTTTGATGATGTAGTTCGGTACGATCTACAGACGAGGTTCACCAATCTGAAACAGATGGACAGGACAATCGATGGATATACGACCGAGTTTTCCAGGCTTAGTCGGTTTGCTCCTACCCTGGTAGCAATCGAGTTCGATAGAGCCCAGCGATTCCAGCAGGAGCTCTACCTGAAGATTTTGTTGGCAGTTAAGCAGTTTGAGCAGTTTGAGCATCAGACTTTTGATACAGTATTGAGAGCATCTCAGAGGAACGAGTACACCTCCCAGAGGATCATGGATAGGACCGAAGGTCGGAACGATCCCATAGCCAGATGAATCAGTCTTCAGCACCAGCCCTGGCAGCCAGGGCTTTGACCATTGGAGCTCTGAGGCGGGCGGCCTCAGTGACGTCGGTTCAGCATTCCACCCTAACGTACCCTCAGCAGCAGAAGCAGAAGCAGTCTTCCGCAGTGGGATGTTCATACTGCGAAAATCCAGGGCATGTGGTATCAGAGTATCGTAGAGCATAGGATTTATGCTTGGTTTGTGGTGCCCCGGACCACAGGGTTGGAACTGCCCGAACAGGGGGAGTTCATCGGCCTTCTCTAGTCCTTCAGTTAGAGGACCAGCACCAGTCCAGCAGCAGCAGCAGCTGCAGTACCCATTTTCGAGGCCATTGTCGATGCAGGCCCAGGCATTCCAGCAGCAGAGGCCGTAGTAGTATTCCCAAGCCCAAGCCCTGATCCAGAGCAGGCAGAGGAATTTTTAGCAGAGGGGACCCACACCCAGAGGACATAGTCAAGTGCTAGCTTTGACCATGGGAGAAGAAGGAATAGCACCAGGTAAGGTAGTGACAGGTACTATTCTCGTCAACACCTTTCCAGCTTTAGTATTATTTGATTATGGTGCCTCGTATTCATTTATGTCTGCACGATTTGTGACACGGATAGGACTGGAGCTCGAGTCATTATCAGTAAGGCTCAATATACTTACTGGTAATGGACTTGTGGGAGTAGATAAGGTATTTTCTCGTATCGGATCGTAGTTTGCGGTAGAGAGTTTTCCGCTAGATTGATAAAGTTCTTGATGGCCGATTATGATGTGGTCTTAGGGATGGATTGGTTGAGGGACCAGTATGCTAGGATAGACAACCACATTGGCAGGGTTGTTTTTAGCATTCCAGGCCAGACGGAGTTTTCCTTCTCCCGAGGCAAAGTTGAACCTTCTTCTCCAGTATTGCGGATGGCAGTAGTAGCAATGCAGTTATCCCGTATAGTTGAAGAGTTTCCAGATGTTTTCCCAGAAGAGCTTCCAGGGATGCCGCAAGAGCGGAAGATCGAGTTCACCATCGACTTGATTCCCGGGACAGCTCTAGTGTCAGAGAGAGTCTACGATGGCGCCGTCAGAGCTAGAGATATTGTACAAGATGGTTGAAGAACTTAGAACGAAGGGATTCATTCGTGCTAGTGGATCACCTTGGGGAGCCCTGATGCTTCTTGTGAAAAAGAAGGTTGGTACGTCCAGATTATGTGTAGATTATCGTACCTTCAACTCAGTGACAATCAAGAACAGATACCCTCTTCCGAGGATAGATGACTTGTTTGATCAACTCAAGGGGGCAGCAGTATTCTTGAAGATCGACTTGCGGTCAGGATACCATCAGATCAGAGTCAGAGAGCAAGACATCCCGAAGACAGCTTTCAGATCTAATTATGGGCATTGGGAGTTCCTTATGACGCCATTTGGAGCAACCAATGTGCCGGCTGTAATCATGGACCTCATGAATTGTATCTTCATGCCTTATTTGGATCAGTTCGTGATTGTGTTCCTAGATGACATCCTGGTCTACAGCAAGAGTGAAGCAGAGCATGAGAAGCATCTCTGAGTTATCTTCCAGATTCTCAGAGATCACCAGTTGTATGCCAAGTTTAGTAAATGCGAGTACTGGCTCGATCGCATTTCATACTTGGGTCATATCATCACCAGAGGAGGAGTAAAAGTGGATCCCTAGAAGATCGTGGCTATTGAGTCGCGGCCAGTGCCAAGCACAGTTGCAGAAGTCCGTAGTTTTCTTGGATTGGTCGGTTACTACCGGCGATTTGTTTCAGACTTTGCTCGGATCTCAGTGCCATTGATCCAGTTGACCCGCAAGGATGTGCAGTTTGCTTGGACAACAGAGTGTCAGGATTCTTTTGAGAAGTTGAAGCGAGGCTTGGTGACGGCTCCCATTCTCACGCATCCGGATGGAACCGAAGGATTCTCAGTATATTGTGATGCTTCAGGCAGAGGTCTAGGGTGTGTTTTGATGCAGCATGGGAAGGTAATAGCATATGCGTCACGACAACTTCGTGATCATGAGAGAAATTATCCAACCTATGGCTTGGAGCTGGCAGCAGTAGTGTTTGCACTTAAGTTGTAGAGGCACTAATTGTACGGAGATCGGGTGGAGATCTTTACCGACCACAAGAGCCTGAAGAATGTTTTCACCCAAAAGGATCTTAACATGCGTCAGAGGAGGTGGCTGGAGCTACTTGTGGATTATGATGTCAACCTGCAGTATCATCCTGGGAAGGCCAACGTTGTTGCGGATGCATTGAGCAGGAGAGCCAGAGTTTATTTCCTAATAGCGCAACCAGAGCTGTTAGCCGATCTTCAGAAGATGGGTATAGAAGTTGTCCTTCCTTCCAGTGTGGCATTGATGGCCAGCATGCAAGTTCAGTCCACTAGAGTCGAGAGGATACGGATGGCGCAGTCAGCAGATTCCAAGCTTCAGGGACTCAGAGCAGAGTATGAGGCAGGACGAAGACCAGAGTTATATATCCAAGAAGACGGTACACTTAGGCATGGGAGGCGTCTTTGTGTACCCAGTGGAGATATTAGACAGAAGATCATGGCAGAAGCTCACAGTTCTCAATATTCAATCAATCCCGACGGTACGAAGATGTACCGTGATATCCGTCAGCACTTTTGGTAGAATGGCATGAAGAGGGTGATAGCCCAGTTTGTCTCTCGATGTTTGGTTTGCCAACAAGTTAAAGCTGAACATCAGAGGCCAGCTGGACTTTTTCAGTCCTTGCTAATTCCAGAATGGAAGTGGGAGCATTCAGTCCTTGCTAATTCCAATTCATCTCAGCTTATCACCCGCAGACAGATGGCCAGTCGGAACGCACGATCCAGACTCTTGAAGATATGTTGCGGTCATGTACACTCGACTTCGGTGGTTTGTGGAAAAATCACCTGCACCTGGTGGAGTTCTCGTACAACAATAGTTTCCAAGCTAGTATCCAGATGGCACCGTTCGAGGCACTGTATGGAAGGAAGTGCAGATCCCCGCTAGCTTGAGATGATATTGGAGAGAGGCAGATGCTCGGTCCAAAAATGATTGCTCAGACAGTTGAGGTGGTCAGAAAAGTCCAAGATCATCTTCGAGTTGCACAAGATCGTCAGCGTCATTGGGCCGATTCTCATCGGCGTCCTTTTGAGTTCTCTATCGGCGACCACGTATCCTGAGGATTTTGCCTAACCGTGGCGTCATTCGTTTCGGCGTACGGGGAAAGCTTAGTCCTAGGTATATAGGACCGTTCGACATCTCGAGCGAGTAGGCGATGTGTTCTATCGTCTCGCTCTTCCACCGTCGTTGCGTGAGGTACATGACGTATTCCATGTATCCTAATTGTGACGGTATATCCCGAATTCGAGCCATATCCTTGATCATTCAGAATTGGTTGTTGGTACCAACTATTCGTATGAGGAAAGGCCCGTATTCATATTAGACCGAAGAGAGAAGGAACTTAAGAACAAGACTATTAAGCTAGTCCGCGTTGCTTGGGATCATCACTCTTTGGGTGAGTCAACATGGGAGCGTGAAGATGATATCCGATCGCGATATCCACACTTGTTTGACTCATGAGGTATAATATCTTTCTTATGCCTTATGCTTTAATTCCTTGATTGCATGAATAATTACTTGATTGCTTGATTAGTATAGCTTGCCTGGGAATAGTATAGCTTGTTCTTGTCCCTCTAGTCTCTTAGTTAAATTCCGAGGACGGAATTCTTTTAAGGTAGGTAGAGTTGTAATACCGATAGTTCGTATTACGTATTTTGAAATACGTATATGTATTTTATCTTGTATTGCATGATTCCTTGCTTGGCTTATCTTGGCATTACATGGCTTGGTCTATTTTAGGTTGGTTCGGCTAGGCTTAGGTTGTCTTGGTTCATCATGAACCAAGGGGTGAACCCTTACCTACCACCACCATCATCCTTTATTAACCCATTCCCTCATTCTCTCTCTTCATTTACATCTTCTCTACCATTACTTCTTCAACCACCAGGAGAGAGAGAGAGAGAGCGAGAGAGAGGGCTTAGGCAAGTGTAGCTTGCTTCATGGAGGAACACTACGCCAAAACATGCATTTTTTGACAGTCCAAAACTGTCGTAAATCACATTAAACGACAGTTTTGAACTGTCAGAACATCCGTCGTTAATAGCGCGTCCCAAAATTTAAATGACAATTTTGGACTGTCGTTTCATAGATGTATAAAACGACAGTTATTATCTGTCAAATAAAAACAACGGACTAAAACTGTCAAATAACATGTAACTTGGTTTCCCACTAATTTTCCTTTTTCAACAGGTAAGATATGTCATTTTTTTTAAATACAGAATTAAAAAAAATTCATTCCATTGATATCAAATCTATTTAAACCTGTTTATCCTCTATATAAAACTGAAATACACCTGACAATAAAATTTCATATAAACATCGACAATCATCAACAATGAAAAAACTTAATCAAATTTGTATTAACTAATAAAAGTATCGAGTTTACATAGCAATTTCCATAAAAAAACAAAAATTCACTCCAATGTTGCTAGCTCACAACGATTTCATTCTCTTGATGAACAAAAAATATGTTATTTCTAGCTTATAATCTCAAGTGCTGTACAAAAAAGAGAAGTTTAAAATCTCAAAAACTGAACTGAATATTTTGGCCAATTAATCATTTCGCCAATAGTAATATCCTCAAACTTTCCGTCTCTATTGAACAACATCTCATTGCCATCAAAAACGTCATCGACAATGATGTTATAAGCTTCATCATTCAATGGTGCATCTGTATTCACACGTCCTATAGCAATGGCTTTCTTTCTAAAATTCTTCAAAAGACAAGTCTTTATGGGCAATGTAGCTTGATCATGTCCCTGCATACAAATATAAGAAAAAAACATTAAGTATAGAATAGTTCTCGATTCTCCATAAGTATTAGGATGTACAAAAAATATTATCTAAGAAAAAAATGGGTTACTGCATAATTTTGATGTAGACCTTGAAATTTTATTTTTGATTTACTTTGAACATGAGTACAAGATAATTACTAACACATGGTAAAAATAAGGTTTTACTTTGATTTAGGATTTAAATGCTAATTAGCCCAAACAATAATGTAAGTGGGAGCATTTTCAAGTTATACGATAGGGTCATCTTGCTATACCCAGGTGACTTCAAACATTAGAAAGGAGATCAAAGATTATTATATCATCCAATTGACTATTGCATTTAAAGCTCTGCAGAAAAAAGACCAAGAGAGTAGACATCATACCTTTTTGAGCTCCTCCAAATTTGCAACAGACACCCTTTGTTTCATCCTCGCCATCTTTATACAACCAATCTTCTACCACATGAAGCTTAACAGTTAGTTCATCTCTCTAATTCTGTTACAAAATCATGATACTTGTCATAAAGTTGAATGCAGAATCGAAATGTATCAATCAGACAAAAGTCTGTCATATACTACAAATGTCCAAAAGCAACACTTTACCTTGTTCTGCATGTCATAAACATATGCCTCCACGTTATTTTTCTTGTCTTTTGTCTCTTCCATTACACGGTCTTGAAGTGCCATTTCAAACTCCTCCTTAGCTTTCTACAAATCTAAGGCTGCCAACCTTCCATAGACAACTTCAACTACTGGAACATTAATCTTCTTTACCTTCTTCTTTGACACCTCAACCTGTAAAGAATGATTATTACTTTAATCATTTAGCAGTCGATGAGAATTTTGCAGTACAATTCAACCTACAATATCTCACTAACTGCAATGGAGTCAAGAGTTAACTTATTATCCAAGGAGCAATAAGTAGAAAATAACAGGACAAAATCAAGAACAAACATAACAAATAGTACAATATTGGGAAACTAACAATAATACAAAATATAAATGGTTAGACTAGTTCACTTTAACCACCAAATGCATATAGCAATATATACAGCAGAAGCAAAAATAATTGTAGAGGCCTTGTCATTGATCTTATATAAATAAAAATCCTTAGGAAGATATGCAATGTGTGTTCAATCAATGAGTGTCAGTCATTTTAGATCCTTGTGTAGGGATAGGGCAGGGTAGGTCTCCACCTGCCTGGCAGAAAAAATTGTGCTAGATTTTGCTGGTCGTACCGATGAGGTCCAAATTGAACTAAATGTGCTAGGCTAGGCCCAAACAGAACTCTGCATTAGGATGCACACAGGCTGGACCTGGCTTTCAAGCACTGGCTGATGCTTACAACACGGGATCCTCCCTGTGAGCTGTAGCAACACAGTAGCAAGGAGTGGTAAAAAAGAGCAATCATTAATATACTAGATTTTACTATCTATCTATTATTTCCATTCTATATTCAATGACAACTCCAAATGCAAACTGAAACAGACCAGCACAACATTGAAAGCTAAACACTAGATATATGCTTTTGAATTGCGTAAAATTTGTTAGATATAACAAAACAGTCAAAAAAAGCCCAATAAAGCCTAAGCTATGACAGAAGAGTCATAGAGGGTCAACTTAATGTTATTAGATATAACAAAAATCAAATAAAATGTATTCAATATAATGCATTATAATACATATTAGTATGCCTAAATGTAATTGTATAGTTGGAAGCCATCAACCATTTTCTTCTAGAAGGATACAACTAATTCCTGAGAGATTTCCTTCCAGATTAGCCTTGGACCAGTCTATTTATCATTATTTTGGAGCAATTTAGTGGGAAAAAAATCCTTCAAATTTTGCATAATTAGAATATTGTCCAGGTTTGGACCCTACAAAATGATCAAACCATCAAATTGATCGGTCTCATTTAAATCTTAAACCAATTCCACAAACTTCTGATGAGCAACAAGTCCATACAGGCTTTAAGTATAAACAAGAATTACACTTGTTCTGAAACTGACCGTGTCTAGTAATAAGTACCATAAACGAAAATTTATTTGACTTTGCAAATTATAATGTGATTTAACTTCTCATCCAGCTTGATATCGTATGAAAGAAATACAAAATAAAACAAATCCAAATAGACACACATCCAAGGTCTACGAATGATGCTACCTGTGAAGTGCACAGTACGAGACCAGTTTTGTTGTCGGCTTTCCATTATTCTCTAAGCAGTGTAACTGTAATCGTCAAAAGACATACAAGAGCAACAATCATCCTATGATATGTCAGTAAAATGTCCCTTCAGAGAAAGAAAAATGCTAAATTTTAAAGAACGACAGTAAACTTAAAAATGGAACTTTAGAGGTTCAGATCTCAAGAACTATTTCATTAGTCAGGTGTAAATTACATTATCAAAATATTACAATAATTAATATATGTATAAAGTAACATATAGTAATGGTAAATTTTACTTCATGTGGACAGATCACGACTTCATAAAGAATGTGTGCTCTGTTTAAGAGTGAGATACTACACAATATATATTGATAGATCATGTGGTCTTATAATTGATATCAAGACAAGATAAAATGCATGTCTAATGACTTCTTCAAGAACATAAAAGAATATAGATGGAGGTATGAATTGTAATCGTGAGAACAATATTATGTCGACATAAATATCAAAGTTAGTGATATACCTCCATCCGAAATCCTGTTTTGGATGCACACATCGCATGATAATAGGTAGAACATTTGTTGCATTGTGTGCAGGAACCATGCATCTTGCTGCTATAACATACATCTGAAGGGACATATCAACAGATATTTTTGACCTTCTTGATGTTATGAAGCTTTATTGTTGTGTTGTACCTGATAGTTATCAGTAAAAGACATCATGATTCAGGACGTGTGAATGTTAGCTTGTAGAGAAGAGCACTCTTACTAGACTGTTAAGTTTCTGATTCCATGTGCAAGAACCAATTGCCTGCTATTGCACATCACTTCAAGGTGAGTTTGGAAGCTTGATAATTTATAAAAACAACAATCCTTTTATCACAAATTTTTGGGTTGGGTATATCTGTAAATGAATCCTTCTCCATTAAGCTCTGTTAAGGTTATGTCCTTTGAACATTTAAAATACCATATTTTTTCTTTACAACCCCAACCTGTATTCTTTTAGGCCTACACCTAGTTCAAGACATGGTTCGCAGTATCAGTATTGGAATCGTTATCGCTATCGGGCCCTTCTTAATTGGCATTTTTGGGGATGTTTCAGGGGCTTCGTTAGTTTTGAACCGATTGGTTTCAAGTAGTTTCGACAGTTTCAGTTGTTTGGGGTATCCACCGATACTGCAAACTATGGTTCTAATAGATCTTCTAATAATATCTTATCTCTCCACCTAACTGGTGTACCTATTGGTCTATGTTTCACATGTGCAAACCACCTAAGGCGGTATTGTCTCATCTTATCCTCAATAGGCACTACCTCCGACTTCCCACGAATACCTCATTTCTTATCCAATTTTTCGGCGTATTACTACTCATCCATCTTAACATTTGAAAATAAGATCGGTTTCAACAAAACCATGTATATATAAATGATAGAGATGCATTTGTAGAAACAAAATGATCTTCCAAGAATCATAGACAGACACCTTTTACGGGACAGAGGCAGCACTCCCGTTTGTGTTAGGGTGTTTCACAGGCTCTGCAAACCCATGACGTGAAATCTTGAAGTTTCTTTGCTCCATCGCACTCCTCGTGAACTGCTACAGGAAATTAAAACGTGCAATTACAGTATTTTTTTCCTATTGTTAGCGAGTAGATAGTTAAAAATAAGTTCATCGTTCTCCCATATGGAACACCATATAACTCAGACTTGGACAAGTACAAGTTCTTAGAGAGGAACCAAGCATCTATCTGAATCCAAGAACAGTAATTTAAAAACAAGAAAGCATCCATACTAATTCCACAAGGATATTCTTCTACCATTTTGCCAGTTGCATTAACATCCAACACCTTTTGTTAAGGCAAATCTCACATGTTCTAGAGCTGTAAAAAATGTTGGCTAAAATTAGAGAGGAACCAAGCATGTATCTGAATTCAAGAACAGTAATTTGAGAACAAGGCAGCATTCATGTAGGAAGCAATAATTTTGACTAAAAAGTTGGTTTACCAATTGTCTATTTTATCAGCTTATTTTATTCCAACACTGACACCACATTCAGACACTCTCATCACACTTCTCCTAGGCTAATGCCTCTCTTCCTCTCAAAATCCTTCACTGGCCCAGGAGTTAACTCATGGATAACATTAAGACACCCACATTTCTCTCATCCTAATTGGTACATTACTCACAATCTCTGATACCTACCAAAACTAACCAAACTAACTTAGGATACTAACATTATACTGATGCATGCACAATCCTGATACTAACCTGTACTGCCTATGGCCTAACTCTGATGGCCAAAAACCCCTGCAGGGTTGCACTGCTGTCACATAGGAAGCACACAGCTGTCACTTGGTCCTCCTCCTCTTCTTCTTCTTATTCTTCTTCTTCATCAGCACACAGCATGTAGAGTTTCTTTTCTTTGCATCAATTAGAAGTCCCCAAATCCAGAACATCATCGTTTAAAAGTTTTCAGATGTATAAATCATTTTAGGACAGTGAGTCATGCACTGAAATGCCTTCGCAAACCAGATCAGAATTATGCAGATTATTCATTTCTCAAGGATATATAACAATGATACGAGGAAAAGTTTTGACCCGAAAAATTGGTCTTCTCTGGTATGAAATGTCGCATTTTTAGCATGAACCAATGATGGTTAAATTTATCATATGGAGTTAAACTTAATAACCAGGCAATGAGAAAAGAATCTCAAGGTAGGACTCCTTTACCAACTTACGGATATATGATTATGAGGGGCATATATGTAAGAAAATACAAAGAAATATGATCTTCTTAGATGATAGGACTCCTTTACCAACTTACATTTTTGGATCTCTTTATGGTAACCCTGCTGACACCTGTGACAGATTTCATTCCTAGCTTCAGCATAGCTTTTCGGCTTTTTTTCTCGCTCCTGCTCTGCTTAGAGCTCTCATTTGTACCAGCAACTTTATCACCTGATGTACAAAATAATACCACACCTTAGTATGAGAAGTTAAGGAATGGAAGGATGTATGTGTGTGATTGAAAAGCAGAAGCGTAAAGCACAATTGAAAAAAAATGCTCTAATCCTGCAAACTGCAAAGGTTTCATCCTACCCGGTAGAACCTCAGGTTTGCAGGAAAACCAAGTAACTTGAGCAATTGGAAAGCAAAATCATGACATTGTCCACTAATAGTGGTTAACATATATAATATAGATGAACATTAAAAAAATGCATGCAAAACTATAGAGACGATATAGAAATCAACTTCTATGATAGTAAAGCCTGTTTCACTTTCCTGAAAATTCGTTGCAACCTAAGGCTTTTTAACTAAGCAAATTACCTTATGTATTCTGTTGGAGTATATAGCAGTTCAAAATCATTCCACAAATACTAATTAGATTAATGAGAAATGTATCCAGTGTTCTGTCTTGAACGTTTTTCGAGAGTCTTTGGAATTGGGCATCATACTCTCATACTGTCCCTTCTTGCTTCAGAAGTTTCAGTTCAATTACATAATTTGTAAACTGGCCCAAACTCCAGTTTGATGGATTGGCATTGATGGATTGGAAGAAGTCATCCCAGCTCATTGGATCCTGTATCCTGGTAAAGACTTGGTAGCACAGGAAAATTATCAACTTCAATCAATTTTACAAGACACTATATTAAATCACATATAAATTGACATGCTTTGTTGGATTGCTGCAAAAATGTAGTTTCCAGGACAAACAATCACCTTAGACCCATTTGATGTAATACCCCATGATACATAAGAAAGATACACGTGTGTGTGTCAATTTGTAACCTGTGTATGTGTACCTGCAAGTGAATAGGCCTGGAACCCTTACTAGTGAAGAAAAGACATCTTCCTTTCTCCATCAAACTGGTACAATGTATAAATTTCGGCACAGATGTTATGCAAGCGAATATATCTTGTTTGAGGTATTTTGTTATAAAAGCTCTGTGGTTGAGTCAGCAATAACAAGGTACTCTTAACAAGAAGCAAGTTTTATCCGATTTCTAGATGGGGAATATCTTGACCACAAATTAAGTTTCCTGTTTCTCTTGATATTTTCGGGGTTCAGAACCTTCAGGTTAGGGTTACGTCACATAAATCTGCAGTAGTTTATGCTTTTTTAATGTGAACTTAAAAGTAGACTTGTATATAATTCAAGATCTTGGTCTGAACTCAAATTGGTTAAAGTAGGGGATCAGCAACTCCTTTATTGATTTTGTTCATTGTATACATTTACTTATTTTGTTCATTGCATAGATGTTATGCATCAGGATTATGTATCGGTTAGACAGTTATGCTCTTATTAAGGTTATTATGGTTAGGAAATTTAAAAGAGGATGAAAAATAAGCTTAAGTTAAAAAAAAGTGTAGACATAAGATGGAGTTGTGCTTACTCTTCAAAGCAAGTTGAATTTCTATCCCATGCATCATAAGAAGACCCCTCATGCCAATGTCCTCTAAGTATCATCATACAAGTCTACTTTTAACCTCACAAAGTCAATGGATATAGTTCCATTTGAGAGTAACTGCCTAATGGTATTATGCCTTAAGAGGCCGCTTTTTTAGATTACTTCCTAACCAAGACCTTGTGGTGACTTTTCAGAAGGTTACCATGCCTTCCACTTCTAAACACTAGGACACTCCATACCTATGTCAGCTGCAAAACTAACAAGAAGCATGATAACCAATTGGCAATTCCATAGCCATTGGGCCCTCGAATAGGTGTTTAACACGATTCTTCATGTACACCATTTCGAGAAATCCAAACGGTCATTATATTAAGTTGTTTTCATTATGCTTTCTGTCCATGGCCAGTTACTGATTAATCAGAGTAGTAACAAAGTAACAAAAACCTTGTAAACAAGTAGGCCATAATACTAACTGAAATTTGATTCAAACATTCTGAAGCATGCCAATACACCATATATAACAAAGCAAATTCGAGGGATTGAGCATAAGCTCCAAATCAAAGCTAAAATGTCATAGCCCTCAAGATTCTAGCATTTGCCAACTATATAAATAATCCGGTATGGCCATTGTTAAGTAAAGCATGGGCATTGAAAATATCAATGTAATTTTTGTGTCAAACATGTATCAGACACATTCTGAAATACAGCAGTAAACAACTTTGTTCAACATGCCCAAAGTTTTTCAAGCTAATTAGCTAGATATCAGCAAAGAAAAAATGTGCAACCATTAAAAAGAAGGGAAGCAAGTACAAATATAGCTTGCATGATATACCAATTCCGTATATACAAAATCCTACATGTTCTGTAACGAAAACATATCATTGGTATTAATGGAGAAAAAGTAATTTGTTTCAACTGCTAATTTTGATATGCTAATGAGAAAAAAATTGATAATAAGCAAAATATTCATAGCAAAACTCACATGCTCAAGGGAGATGCTGCAGATGGGATGGCGGAGAGAGAGGATCCGTATGAAATTAATGTACAAAAATATTCATACGGAACACATGCACCTTCATTGTCCCCAACATACAATCTGTTCAAATTAGGGCAAAAATTAGGACTTTCCAATAAATCATTAATCAGAAAAAATAACGAATAGAAATCATTGCTAAAATTAGGCAAAAAAACATACATTATGAAAATAATGTACAAAAATTAGGGCAAGGACGAGGGGGACGGGGGCACGACGGACGTTGTAGTCGAAGATGTGTAGGTGGTGGTGGAGCTCCTACCGCTGCATGAAACTGAAGGATGGCTTCATCGCGGACGACGGCTCGGCCGGCTCGCCGCCGCCGAGGCCCAGCCCCAGCCCCAGCACCACCGGCACGGGAGCAGCATTAGCCCCATGGCACCTAGATAATGAATTTAAGAAATAACGAGAAATTTTGGGGATCGATCCGATGGTGTGGAGAAGAGGATGAGTTCAAAAGGAAGAAGAAGATGAGGAGGAGACGGAGAGAAAGTTAATCCTTAAGAGAATAATGAGTGTTGCGAAAAGCAGGACAAGAACATATAGGAGGGTTCGATAGAGATGGGGAAGGGAAATTTTTGGTGAAAGGAAAAAAAAAAGCGGGAGGGGTCACAGATTTGGAGAAAAAATTAGGGAGCCAAAATTTTTAATAAAATTTGGATGTCAAACAACAATTTCAATCTGTTATATTTAAACCAACTATTTTGGTAAAATAGATTTTGACATTAAACAACAGTTTTAATCCGTCGAAAATTAATGACAGTTCTAATACGTCGTTGTTAGACAATTCTAAATGTCGCAAATCGTCAGTTTTGGTGTAGTGGAACTTCTTTTTTATTGTTCCATTCTCTTTCTCTCAAAATTCTAACATACTTTAGTACTTAGCATTTCTAATTTACATGGCTCAATTTGTGTAGATCTAAGTTTATAGTATTTTAGGATTTCTTGGGTTTTGATCTACTTAACATTGTTATTTCCAAGTTTTGATGGTTTCATGTTGTAGAGAATTTCGTTCTACCCCATTTTGACCTATGGAAGTCCTGATTTTGACTTTAAATGAAGGATTAATGGAGGCTTGAAGCCATGGTTTCCATGGTTCTCCTTCTCGGATCTTTGGAGAAGGAGAACAGCTTTATGCGGCCAGCTTTATGCGGCAACTCATACGGCCAGCTTTTGCGGCAACTCATGCGGCCAGCTTTATGCGGCAACTCATGCGGCCAGCTTTATGCGGCAACTCATGCGGCCAACTTTATGTGGAACTCATGCGGCCATCTTTTGCGGCAACTCATGCGGCCAGCTTTTGCGGCAACTCATGCAGCCAACTTTTGCGATAACTCATGCGACCAGCTTTATGCGGCAACTCATGCGGCCAGCTTTTACGGGAACTCATGCGGCCAGCTTTATACGGTAACTCATGCGGCCATCTTTTGTGGCAACTCATGCGGCCAGCTTTATGCGACAACTCATGCGGCCAGCTTTCCCGGCAACTCATGCGACCAGCTTTATGCGGCAACTCATGCGGCCAGCTTTATGTGGCAACTCATGCAGCCAGCTTTATGCGGCAACTCATGCGGCCAGCTTTTTACGGCAACCTCATGCGGCCAGTCTTTTGCGACAACCCTCATGGCAGGGTTATATTTTGGAACACGACATGATAATGTAGGGATATAACATGATAGTGGCTCGTCGTGGCGCACTCTTGATAAGTAACCTACATGATAACCTTGATATGCTATTGCGACAGTTAGCATGTCATGACAAGTATGTATGACCTGGACACCGTGGGCGATTGCATTTGTACAAATAAATCAGCACTGTCTTACATCATGTCTAGGATAGGGATTCCTGAGTACCACGGTCAGGGATAACTACAGTAATTAACTAAGGCTAATAAACTAGAATAATTCAGAAGACATGAAGAGATTTTTAGCTACAGGCAATTCCGTTATCTTGACGCATTAAGTCGACTTGTAGCCTACCGACGAGTAGGGCACATTTTCAGCACACAGTCACGTGTTGCATTCTTCATAAACGGAAATTCGACCTGGATAACCGGATGGTCCGTAGGGCTTGTGGCTGTTGGGATAATCTCATTGCATCTTGCTAGTAACTAGGCCTGTGATAACCCTAGTTATTTAAAAGTATAAAGCCGTACTCTTGATTGGCCGTGATTGAATGGACGAAGTTTATTCCAGCTTAGTCGTATCCTGATCATGTGCAAGATTGTGACATGATATCATTATTGATGCTTGCCTTAACAATAACGATCGGGGGTCCAGTTCTGTTTAGGCGAAGGGTTACAACCCTAGTCCTTATTTGGTTTAAGGTTTGTAACCTGTCTCCCGGAGCTGTTATGTGTCCTCTCTTCCTTTATTATCTTATTGCAACCCCATGCCATGTTCGTCATGTTTTACCTTACCTCAATACCATGATTATACTGGCCTTAGCAATAAAGATCAGGGGTCCAGTTCTGTTTAGGCGAAGAGTTACAACCCTGGTCCTTGTTTGGTTTAAGGGTTGTAGCCTGGCTCCCGGAGCATGTCTGTGTCCTCTCTTCGTTTATTATCTTCACTGTACCAATAGTATTGGAGATGGGTTTCTATTCAGGTGAAGGGTTACAACCCCTGTCCTTGTTTGGTTTTAGGGTTGTGACCTGGCTACTTGAATGGTTTCCTCGTACTCAGTTTACTGTTGTTATCTCTATTATTATCAGTTCTTTATTTATTATCTTTAATATTCTATTGTGATATGCTGGTTTTAGTTCCTAAGTGAAGCTTCTTTTGTGGTACTTGTTCTTTCTGGGGTCTAATCCAGCTGGTTTTGTGTGGCAAGATATCGGAGCAGCACTAGAGGATCTACCTATCTTCCAGCCAGATGGTGACCACCAGGCGTAACCCAGGCAACGAGTGGGTTTCTTTTTGTCCTTCCACTTATTTGTAAAATTATTCTTTTAAGGCGTTTAGCCGGCGAGCACGTGTTAGCTCGTATTGCACCTTTATTTACTGTCTGCCTACGGGCTGTAACATGATTGGCAAATCCTAGGGTTGATCATGTATGACTGAAACTCTTGCTAGTCCTGACATTTTGTACGACTAGCTTCATGATTATCCGAATATGTAATGTATGGACGCCTTGCTATTATATATTTGGTGCTTTGACATCTTGTAACTATTATTGCTTGCTTGAGATTGAGACACTAGGCTTGTTTATGACCATAGGAGACTATTGGCTTGTAGTTAAACCCTCATGTATCTAGACAGCCGTGACCGTATAGCGAGGTAGGTTGCACTTCAATATACGTAGCTGGCTATGTACTCCCCCGCTCTCCAGTATTCTAGTTCTGGGGCGTTACAAGGGTTATCAGATTCCTAGTTACTAATAAGATGCATTTGAGATGATCTTCCAGTCATAAACCCTGCAGACTATCCAGGTTATCCAGGCGAGGTTACAAGAGGTTATCGAGAATTATTAGATGACTTGGAGTACAACACATGGCAGTGTACTGGAAATGCGCCCTACTCGACGGCAGGCTACAAGTCCACGGATGTGGCCGGGATAACCGGATCGTATGTAACTGGAAAATTTCTCTTTATGAACTACCTGATCAATCTAGTCGTTTAGCCTAGTCAGATTCATTATGAATTCCTAACCGTGGTAACCAAGAATCCTTATCCTAGAGATAGTGCAAGATGAGACAGGTAGCATGTTCAGCCATAATCAGAAAAATCAACCACGGTGTCAAGGCAAGAGTTACACTTAGCAAGTCAGGATTGGCTATCGCAACAGCGATCAAGATTATATATGTCATGTCAGGTATACTTGTCATGTCAATAGTACTTATCATGTGCCTCGACGAGCCACTATCAATATCATCAAGACGGGATCATATTATCGTGTTCAAGTTCAAGTTTAATTCTTCAAGTCGGGTCATCGCAATTTACGCCAAGTATAGAAAAAATACCAAGAAGATAAAAAATAGTGATTGAAACTATCAGTCGCATACGAACTCTAGTTAAGGTGAAATAAGTTGATTTTTGAAGCCAAGACAAAGATCAACAACTTTCATGTTTTCAGTTTGTCAAGATTCTTGCTACAAAACAGCTTAAACAGGCAAAAACAGCCATTTGCGTGTGCGTGAGCAAAAATGGCCACGTCATGTGGGGCGCGAGAGCATAACGCGCGGCAAACAAATCACGCAAGCACGTAATCGTGTGCAACGCATGGCCGCGAAACGCGCAGCACGCGGCCACGAAACACGCGGCGTACGAATGCACGATACGTAGAGCATAAGAGCATGGCATGTAGGCGCAAGGTAAAAGAATCGCACGAGCGCATGGCCGCGAAATGTGCAGCACATAAATACACGGTGCGCCCGGCAAACGAATTGTGCAGGCGTGCGGCCGCAAAATACACAGCGCGTGGATACACGGTGCACAGAGCGCGAGAGGACGACATGCAGGCCTGCGGCCAACAAATCACGCAGGCGTGCGGCACGCGAAATGCACAATGTGTGGATGCATGGCACGCGGGGCGTGAAAGCATAGCATGCAGGCGTGTGGCTAATGAATCGCGCTGGTGTACGACGCACGAAATACACCACACACAGAAGCATGGTGCGTGAGACGCGAGAGCACGGCATGCAGGCGCACAGCCATCTAATCGCACTAGCACTGTTTATCGTCCCTGCAGCACCGAAGATGTGCGGGAACCTATAAACACAAAAAATGCCATAACTTTCTTAAAATCCAAATCAAGTGGTTCAAAAGCCAAAATTTTGTAGAATTGAATTCCCCATAACATGGAACCATTATTTTTTGGAAAAAAAATAAGTTTTTAGAGATCAAAACAAGAAAAAAAAAGAGAAGTTAAAACTTAGATCTACAAAAATCTATCTATTAAAACCAAAAATTTCAAGTTCTAAAAAGGCTTAGAATCAAGCAAAGAAGACAATGGAACAATAAAATTTGAGTTCCATCATGAAACAAGTTGCACTTGCCTAGGACTTGGTAGGTGGGAGGAGTAATGAAGAAGAAGGTGAAGTAAATAAAAACTAAATAAGGAGAGGGAGAGGCATTGGTTTAAATACAAAGCTCATTTATGATAAACCAACTCAAACCAAAACAAGCCATGCCAAGTTGAGCCAAACCAAATTAAACCAAGTCAAGATTAAACCAAGACTAGGCTAAGCAAGACAAGTCAAAATTATGGGTCACCTAAAAAATGTCAGAAATTCGTATACGCATATTGAAATACTTATAACGAAAAATGGGACTGACAACTCTACCCTCCTTAAAAGAATTTCGTCCTTGGAATTTAATCGAGAGGCAAGAGATGTCGGGACAAGCTATATTAACTACAGGAATTCCATGTCTAGTAGTCAATCAAACAATCATTCATGCAAGCAAGGAATTAAAAGCATAAGGCATAAGGAAGACATTATACCTTATGTATCAAACAGGTGTGGATATCGCGATCGGATATCAACCGAACGTTCCCAAGTTGACTCACCCAAAGTGTGATGATCACAAGCAACACGGATTAAACTGATAGTCTTGTTCTTGAGTATCTTGTCCCTTTGGTCCAATATAGATACGGGTCTTTCCTCATACGAACAGTTGGTACCAATAACCAATTCTGAATGATCAAGAATATGGCACAGATCTGGGATATATCACCACAATTAGGATACATGGAATACGTCATGTACCTCACGTAATGACGGCAGAAGAGCGAGATGATGGGACACATCACCTACTCGCTCAAGTATATCAAACGGTCATATATACCTAGGACTAAGCTTTTCCCGTATGTCAAATCGAATGACGCCACGGGTAGGCGAGATCCTAAGGAATATGTGTTCATTGATAAAAAAAACTCAAGAGGGTGTCGATGAGAATCGTCCCAATATCGCTAACGATCTTTGACAACTCGAAGATGATCTCTAACTTGTCTGACCACCTCAATAGTCTGAGTAACCACTTCTAGACCAAGTATTTGTCTCTCGTTGATGTTATCCCAGGCTAAAGGTGATCTATACTTCCTACCATACAGTGCCTCAAATGGGGCCATCTGGATACTGGCCTGGAAACTATTATTGTAGGAGAACTCTATTAGATGCAGGTGGTCCTCCCATGAACCATGAAAGTCAAGTGTATAGGATCATAATATATCCTTAAGAGTTTGAATCGTGTGCTCCGACTGAAAATCTGTCTGCGGATGATAAGCTAAACTAAACTTGAGACGAGTTTCCAAACTCTGTTGAAGACTCTGCCAAAAGTATGATGTAAATCTTGAATCTCTGTCGAATACGATACTGACTGGAACTCCATACAATCTGACTATCTGTCTGAGGTACATCTCTGCAAGCTGATCCATTAACTGACCAATTCTGAAAAAGAAAAAATAAACTACCTTAGTGAGTCGATCAACTATAACCCATATAGCATCTCTCCTAGCTGGAGATTTAGGTAACCTAGTTACAAAATCTATGGTAATATTTTCCCATTTCCATTCTAGGATCGATAAAGATTGAAGAAGTCCAGCTAGTCTCTGATGTTCAGCCTTGACTTACTGGCAAACTAAACAACGAGAGACAAACTGAACTATCTCCCTTTTTATGCCATTCTACCAAAAATGCTGACGGATATCACAATACATCTTCGTACCACCCAGATGAATTAAATACTGTGAACTGTGAGCCTCTGCCATGATCTCTTGTCTGATGTCACCAATGGGTACACAAAGACGCCTTCCATGTCGGAGTGCGCCATCTTCATGAATACATAACTCTGCTCTCCGTTCTACTTCACATTCTTCCAAAAGCTGCTGAAGCTTAGAATCCGTTCATTGAGCTATCTTAATTCTCTCAACTATGCTGGGGTGAACTTGCATACTAGCCATCAATGCCACATTGGTAGAAAGAACTATCTCGATTCCCATCTTTTGATGATTCGCTAATAACTCTGGCTATGTTGTGAGGAATAACCTCCAGCTCTTCTGCTCAATGCATCAGCAACTACTTTGGCCTTCCTAGGATGATACTGTAGGTTGATGTTGTAACCCACTAGTAACTCTAGCTATCTTCTCTGATGCATGTTAAGATCCTTCTGGGTAAACACATACTTAAGACTCTTGTGGTCAGTGAAAATCTCTATCCGATCTCCATACAAATAATGCCTCCAAAGATTAAGTACGAAAACCACCGCGGCTAACTCCAAGTCATGGGTTGGATAATTCCTCTCATGATTATGAAGCTAACATGACGCATAAGTTACTACCTTGCCATATTGCATTAAGATGCATCCTAATTCTCTGCCTGAAGTATCAAAATAAACTGAAAATCCTCCAATCCCATCTAGAAGCATGAGAATGGGTGCCATCATCAATCCTTGCTTTAACTTCTTGAATAAACTCTGACACTTTGTTGTCCAAGCAAACTGTATATCCTTACGGGTCAACTGCGTCAAGGATACTAAAATTTGAGCGAAGTCTGATACAAATCGTCGGTAATAGCCTACCAATCCTAAAAAATTGTGAACTTCTGCGACGGTGCTAGGTCCTGGCCATATCTCTATAGCAACTATCTTCTGGGGATCCATTTTCACTACACCTCTGGTGATGATATAACCTAAGTACGAAGTGCGATCAAGCCAAAATTTGTACTTGCTGAACTTCGCATACAACTGGTGCTCTCTAAGAATCTGAAGGACTACTCAGAGATGTTGCTCATGCTCTGTTTTATTCTTGCCCTAGACTAAGATGTCATCTATAAATACTATCACAAACTTATCCAAATAGGGCATGAATATGGGATTTATGACATCCATGAATACTGCTGGCGCAATGGTCGTTCTGAATGGCATAACAAAAACTCCCAATGCCCGTATCTTGATCTGAATGTCATTTTCGGGATGTCTTGCTCTCTAACGCTGATCTAATGGTACCCTGACCGCAAGTCAATCTTCGAAAATACTACTGGCCCACGGAGTTGATCAAATAAATCATCTATCCTTGGTAGAAAATATCTGTTCTTAATTGTTACATAATTCAAGGTACGATAATCAACACATAATCTTAACATACTATCCTTCTTCTTTATAAAAAGCATCAGGACTTCCCAAGGTGACCCACTAGCATGAATGAATTCCTTGGTTATGAGTTCTTCAATCATCTTTTACAGGATCTCCAATTCTGATGGTGTCATTCTGTAAACTCTCTCTGGTGTCGTCCCTAGAATCAAATCAATAGTAAACTCTATCTCTCTCTAGCAGCATGTCTGGAAGCTCTTTGGAAAATACGTTAGAAAATTCTTCTACTACTCGGGAAAACTGAACTATTTTTGCTACTACCATCCGCAAGATCGGCGGAGAAGGTTCTACTTCGCCTCTAGAAAATGAAAACTCTTCTTTGTCGGGAATACCAAAAATAATCTTGCCAATATGGCCGTCTATTCTTGCATACTAATCCTTCAACCAATCCATTCCTAGGACCATATCATAGTCGGCCATTGGAATTTCTATCAATCTAGCGGGGAACTCTCTACCACTAACTACGATTCGAAACGAGGAAAAGACTTTATCTACTCCTATAAGACTGTTACCAGTAAGTATATTGAGCCTTACTGATAATGACTCGAGCTCCAGTCCTATCAGTGTTACGAATCGTGTGGACATAAATGAATGTAATGTACCAGAATCAAATAATACTGATGCTGGAAAAGAGTTGACAAAAATGGTATCTGCTACCACCCCATTTGATGCCAATTCTTCTGCCACGGTCAGAGCCATAGCTTGACCCAGTCCCTTTGGTACTGGTCCCCTCTGCTGGTTACCTCTCTGTCTGTTCTGAAACTGGGCTTGGGTCTGAACATATTATTGAGCCTGAGGCGGGTAACATCCTCGGAGGCTGGTATTGCTACTGCTGCTACTGCTGCACTGGTGCTCGTGCCTTAACCGATTGACTGGTTAGGGTTGATGAAGATGAACTAGCTCTATACGGACATGATCCAATTTTGTGATCTGGTGCCCCACAAGCCAAGCACAATCCCTGTGCTCTGTGACATTCTGATACCACGTGCCCAGGCTTTCCACAATAAGAGCAGCCCATTGCAGAAGATTGCTTATGCTTATGTTGTTGAGGGTACGTCGGAGTTGAGTGCTGAACCGATGAAACTATGGTCGCCCTCCTAGGAGCTCCAATAGTCAAGGCCATAGCTGCCGGGGCCAGGGTTGATGACTGAGATAACTGTCCATAAGGCCTCTTCCGTCCTCCAGTTCGATCTACTTTCCTTTGGGAGGTATACTCATGCCACCTTGCTGTTCGTAAAACTGCATCGAATGTCTGGTGCTCAAACTACTCCACTGTTAGAATTATCTCTAAGTGGAGTCCCTGTTGAAATTGCTGCACTTGGTCCAATTCGATCGCCACCAAGGTGGGAGCAATCCGACTAATTCTTGAAAACTCGGCCGCATAACCATTGACCATCCTTTTCATCTGCTTGAGGTTGCTAAACCTTGTTTACAGATTATATCGAGCTAGCACATCAAAAATATTTCGTCTGAAA
Organism: Iris pallida; assembly: GCA_029216955.1. Classification (NCBI taxonomy): domain Eukaryota; kingdom Viridiplantae; phylum Streptophyta; class Magnoliopsida; order Asparagales; family Iridaceae; genus Iris; species Iris pallida. The sequence continues at coordinate 3,661,065 of JANAVB010027596.1, forward strand.
CTTGTCACTGAATATCGCCAACAAGACAGGCATCACCAAACCAACTGCTAGCATCGTCCACCAGCTGCGGGCTAAGTCCAATAATTACAGGTGCACAACGGCCACCTTCTGTTCCCCTGGAATCCTAGTTGCCTCTAGAATGACCTCTATATCTTGAAGCCAAGCGTCAGTAGAAATAGCATTTTCACTGTCATCAAAGAAAGGAGGGGGTTCAGGCGCTTGAAGCTGTTAGCCGTATTGTTTCCTTCATAACCAACTCTGCCCATAGCTTCTTGTACTATCTGCTGCAGGACATTGCCCCGACGATCTTGTGATGCAAGCAAGTCTCGGATGAGTCCCATCAGGACTTATTATCAGGATCTGCAGCCTGGGCTGGCTGAACTGGCGTCTCTGGATTTCCAAAAGGCATGACTCGGGATCCTTTCCGTAAGTGCTGGGTTTGATCCCCAGGTTGCTGCTGGTTTACTAGAGGTGCTCCACCTGGCTGATCGGTAGGACCAGGAACAATGCCACTGAAGAAAATGACATGGGGAACAATAAGGAAGTACCAAGCTAGATCAAGGATAAATCACCTTATCAGGTCAAGATTCGGGAAGATTAGAATGCATGAGTAAAGATCAAGGGCGAATGCTGATTGAGACATCTATTTAGTAAAACCCTCACACATCTTGATTTACAAGACCTGTATGAGCCACCACTTAAACCGTCTCACACTCCAGAACCAGAATACTGGAGAGTAGGGGACAGACAGCCAGCTATGTACACTGAAGTGCAACCTACCTCGGAATAAAGTCATGGCTGTCTATTGCATGAGGGTTTATCTACAAGCCAACTGTCCCTTATGGTCAAGAACAAGCCTAGTGTCTCAATCTCAAACAAGCAAATAATTGTTACAAAATGTTAGATCATCAGACGTATAAAGTAACGCGTCCCAAACATTACATATTCATATGATCGTAAAGCTAGTCATACAAAATATGTAGACTACCAAGAGTTAAGTCATACATGATCAACCCTAGGTTTTGCCAATCACGTAACAACCCTTAGGCAGACATAAATTAAAGTTTCTATACGAGCTAAACAGCTCAAAAGAAGAAGTTACAATAGAGTGGGAGAGCAAAATAAGAAAACCCACTCGTTGTCACGGTTATGTCTAGTATTCACCATCTGGCTGGAAGGCAGGTAGATCCCGGGTGCTACTCCAAAATATGGCCATACAAAACCAGCTGGATCAGACCCCAGAAAGAACAAGTACCATAAGGGAGTCTCTACTTATGAACTAAAACTAGCATATAAAGAATAGGAGAAATGATAAAAGAACATACTTAAATAACATAAAAGACATGCTTTTAAAGAACATACTAGCTTGTATTAAGAAAACAATTGGTGGAATATAATTCTCATGTTAATCATAAGATACATCATTCAGGCACGGTCAATCAAGTCCTACGGCTTGCTATCATTAGCTAACTAGGTTTATCATAGGCCTAGTAACTAACAAGATCCTTGAGATGTTTCTGCAGTCACAAGCCCTGCATACTATCCAATTTATCCAGGCAAGGTTATAAGAGGCTATCGATAATTAAGAGAATTATTATGTGACTTTGAGTGCAAAACATGACAGTGTGCTGAAAAAGTGCCATACTCGACGGTAGGCTACAAGTCCACAGGTGTGGCCGGGATAACGGGATCACATTTAATTGGAAAATCTTTATATATGAACTACTTAATCAATCTAGTTGTTTAACCTTGTCAGATTCATTATAAATTCCTGACCGTGGTATCCAGGAAACATATCCTAGACATGATGCAAGACGAGACTGGTAGCTTGTTCAATCATAATCAGAAAAATCAATCATGGTATCAAGACAAGAGTTACGCTTAGCAAGTCAGGATTGGCTGTCGCAACAACGATCAAGATTATACATGTCATGTTAGATTTACTTGTCATATCAAGAGTACTTGTCAAGAGTGCGCCTCGATGGGACACTATCAAGATGGGATTATATTATCATATTCAAGTTCAAGTTCTTCAAGTCTGGTCGTCGTAATTTAGGCCAATTACAGAAGACATACAAAAAAGATCAAAAACTGTGATTGAAACTATCAGTCGCATATGAACTCCAGTTAAGGTGAAACAAGAAGATTCTTGAAGCCAAGACAAAGATCTACAACTTTCATGATTTGAGTTTTTCAAGATTCTAGCTACAAAATAGCTTAAACAGGCAAAAAAGGTCATTCGTGCACGCACGGACAAAACTGGCCATAGCGTGCGGGACGTGAGAGCACGACGCGCAAGCAAGCAGAAAACGAATCATGCATGCATGCGGTTGCAAAATACGTTACACGCAGATGCACGGTGCATGGAGGACATAGCATGGCGCACAGGCTCGTGGCGAAAGAACCGCACGAGTATGCGGCCGCGAAATGTGTCACGACCCGCACCCAGTGTAGGGGCACGAGAAGTGGGTACGTCCAGCCTATGCCGCAGTGTCGGCGGTAGAACACTGTCCTAGGTCACATACATCTAACAGTTATAAGGTACCTGTACAGATATACTCTCCGAATGGAGGAATAATATAAAGTACAACTCAATCACAACTAAGAAAGAAAGTACGATAAGATAGATAGATAGATGAAAATAACATAATCCAAAGATGAAATACAGAATAAAAGAGGGAACTAAATCTCTAAGATAAACAACTCCACAATATCCAGAATATTAAATCCCCAAATAAGTACAAGTGTATCCAACAAGACAGAATGATAAATAAGATACTGGTCTAGCTAGCTAGCCTAGACTACTGGGGTAATATCCTCTGTAAGTGCTAGGTCCTTCTGAGAGTCCAGCTTACATGTATCATCTAGGCCTGCTCCATAGTAAGTGGGACAGAGCTCCTCAAGGTCATCTGTAATATTTTAACAGGTCTAGTCAGAACGGGAGCGAGCACAGTACATCTCGTGCAGTTTATATCATGACAGGAATATAATACAGACAATAGAGTAAGATACATGAAACACTCAAGAATATAGATGAAGTAAAAGAGAAGACTGTAAATAAATATCTACTATAAGTAAAGAGCTACAGTTAACTAGTAATTTAGAGTACAAGATAGACATGTGAACGGCTTGATAATAAACTTGAGAGGTTGTACATGGCTACACTACTTTGGAAATGTCTATATGACTATTTCTACTCCCCCATCCCCAATCAATACACAAGGATCCGTTCAAGTTATGTTATTGTACATAATTTTACATGGGGGCCCATAAATGGGTGTACATGAATATAAACATGGGAGCTCCGTGAACATAAAAGTACATGAATTACGAGAGTGCACATGACTAGTGAAAGCGCAGGAGTATATGATGAAAGTGAAACGCACATGACATGATGTATCTGATGCTCCCAAGGGGGATAACATCGTATGAAAAGATCCATATAGTACTAATTTGTGTTTTCATCGTGACAGCATCAAGTAAAGTAATCTAGAGCAAGAATATATTTCTAGCAAGTATGAAACGGTCAGAGAATGTACTCGCCTGATATCCTGAGTATCTGAAATGAAATACTGCCTGAGGAGTGGTGTCTGGCTCCTATTTAGAACAGCACAAGTCACAACATATCCAAAATGATAAAATAGACTGCTACGATACATTCTACATGATGTTTGGGTCAATCTAGGATAAAGGCAACATTTGGTCAACTCTAGTCAACTAATCTAGTCAAACTAGGTTAACTAGGTCAAACCTAACCTAAACAAGTCCAAATGCAAATTCGAAACCAAAATCCCATGCCAACATGAAAACCTAACAAGTAGGTTAATCTCAGACATGTACTGGCGAATCAACAATGATAATTAATCATCTAAAATCAGGAACACACATTTCAATCTCAAAAATCAATACACTGAAAGCATTGTATCAGAAATTTGGGGAAATCCCTAAATTCGAATTCAAATATAGCTAATATTCGATTTTAATGGTTGGTAATTAGAGTGTCATATGTGAATATGTCATAGGTCTGTTCTAGTGTCCAAGAACTGGACACAAACGTGTCCAAACCTATTCCAACACACGTGCCACACAATCCAGTGCACAGTCTCGTGCACATGTTCACTGAGTTCGTGGACACGACACACGACACGTGTGTCCACGTGGTCATGTCCAAGTGTAGCCCAACACTAGGGCTACACACTTCACACACCACGACCTGTCCACGTGGTATCCTGTGCGGACACGAGACGCGTGTCAGTACATGAATTCGACAGTGTAACGTGCAGTACAATACGCGTGCGAGCAAAATATTGTGTCCGACATGCAACGCCTTGACACAAGGCTTGGGGGCTGACATGTCAGTCATGTCCTATAACCCCTAATTTTCAAATATATTTTTATTTTATTTTATTGTGTTTGAAAGTAATTTATTTTTGAAACTTTGTAAAAGATATTTACTATTTTTTTGCATTTCAAAATATAGTTTGTAATTAACGGTTTGAAAGTACTATTTACTTTTAATAAATATTTGTTCTTGAAATTTTATTATTGAAATTATAAAGTTATTTATTACTATGTTTGGATTTTCAAAAAAAAAATATCGGTTTCGAAAATAGTTTGAAAATCATGATTATTTTTCGAGCAATAAAATGATTTAATAACTTATTTTGAATAAGATTTAGATTTATAAAATATATTTTACCTTATTTGGTAACATCAAATATTATTTAAAATACTTATGGTGACTAATTGTGGCATTAAGAATTATCTAATCTAGATTTGTATATTATTTGATTTAACGATTTATCTATTATATGATTTAAATTGCTTTGTAAACATTAAATTTATCTTAAAGTTATTATGTTGAATTTGATTTGGATTTAGATTTGGATTTGAATTCATATGATTTGGATTTAAATAATTTATTTGATATAAATTTATGGAGAGATTTGTCTATTAGAAATTCTAATCCTATTTGAATCATATCTAGAAAAAAAATAGATTATTTCTTATTTGAACTAATCATATTCCTATCCAAATTAGTTGGTAATCCTAATCATATCTTTATTGATTGAGTTCTAATCATATCCTAATTCATTAAGTGCTTTCCATTATCTATATATTTTGAACCTATAAAATAAAATCATCTATCATACCTTCTTTTTCAAAATTTCTCTCTTTTTTCGTCATAATTATCCCAAATTTATCATAAATTCAGCCTTCCTTTTCAAATATTTTACCAACTTCGAAGGGCCATAACTTCCAACTCCGAACTCTATTTGACCTCAAGTTTTTTTTTTGTTATAACCGTCTCGAGGTATATTTTATGAATATAAAATTTATTTTCAAATAATTTTAAATTAATTTTCTGGAAAATTCGTGGATTGTCAGTTGTCCAAAATTTGACACGTTTCGGTGTTTTCGAGATTCCGGGAGAACCAGGAATCGGAATCACGATCCGTTTGAAGTTTAGGAATGCTGATGAAAAAGTACACATCATATATTTTTCTAAATAATTTTCCAAAATATTTTATTTTTTGCTTTTATTTTAGAGGCCCGTCTCATCAATTGAGATCATCTTGCGTATTTTTGGCATCTACGACTATTTGTGCTAACACAATCACACTGCGCGTCAACTGTAACCAACTCAAGGCAAGTTTGACTGTAGCATTATATTACCTTTATTTTGTACTGCATGTATCTTCACATCTTCTTTTCACTATTACATCTTTATATTTCATGTTGTCACTGCTTTGACTGATCATGATTACTGCTAGTGCATGAGAGTTAGAGTTGTTATAATGTACATGTTCATGCCTAATATCTAGTTTATCGTGATTCTTGTTTGTCATGTTGTTAATGTTAATCGTGTTGGACATGTACTTGTGAGATAGTCGGGAGGGGAAATACAACTAGTATGCATGTGGTCTACGTAATGTACAATTTTTCCCAATGTCAATGTTGATAGCAGTCGTTGTACCTCACGTACCGACTGCCGGATGTCCTAACCCGTCTACATGCGGAACACTTGTATTCTAAAACACACAGTACATGTGATTGCTTGTTGCTATATTGTTCATTCGTTTTCTTTCCATTGAGTCGACTGTCACGTTGTCTTTATGTTATAGCTATACTCTTTCGTGTCATGCCTATAGTTCGTTCTTCTTATTATTATTTCCTTCATGCATGTATATTATATTGTGTAGTGTGGTGTTATGGTGAACTTGTTCCAATCTTGACTGGATACATTTTTTTCAGTTGACAGATCCTTGCTGACTTACTCTCTTGCTTGGGTTCCTTCGGGTGGAGTTAGAGATGTCTTGGAGGACAAACCTAAAGACTAGTTAGAATTTTTGTAATAGATTTTGTGAGATGTGGTATTCGGTTAAATATAAATCTTGTAAATGTTGTAGCAATGTGAATGAGCAATAAAGTTATATTTTATATGATATGGACATTGTAGCTAGACAGCGTACTATCGTCGACACTGCGACGTAGGCTGGGCTTGGACACATACTCGTATCTCGAAAAGTGGGTGCGGGTCTTGACATGGCCCCCACCTCCCTGTCAAGTGGCAGCCTCCCACGTGTACTGTACGAGGAGAACAACTCCTCGAGCAGCAGGGCACTGCTCGAGCTTGCTGTGAGTGTGTTCGTGTCCTGTTTGAACACGGACACGGCTCAAAATTTGACTCAGTCATGGGTGCAATTAAAGTGCACATATAGATTAACATTTTCATTCAAACACTTTTCAAAAATATCAAAATAAATCCATTGAGACATTTTCACAAACACCTAGAACTAGGTTATAATACGTGTCCGATACGGACACGAAATTAATGCAAAATTACACAAATCATACACCACGGGTAGGGGACACCTAGATCTAGGCTAATATGCAAAGAAATAAGAATTTAAATACAATTTAGAGGGTTTACCTATAGTGTGTCAAATGACAAAAAAAGCCCCAAATAGGATGATTATTCTTGCAAGCCCAAATCTCCAAATTGTCCCAAAACTGAGATTTCTCTCCATGAATAGAAAATAGAGTAGGATTAGAGTCTAATGCAAGAAACTAGAGTAAAAGGAATTAAAATAGAATAGTTATGGATTGGGGAAGAATGACAATACATTTCCTTTTCCAAAGTTGATTTGATACAAAAGAGGCAAGAACCAAAGCAAGAGATATTATATAGGGTTGGGATCCCTACGTGGCCGGCCTAGATAAGTGGGAATTAGGGTTAGGGTTTTGGCTAGTGGGCTTAGGCCAAGTCTCATTGGTAGTGGAAATCAATTCATGGGTCAAAAGTCCTTGAACCTAATCATTTATCCTCCTATTGAAACTTTATTCTAACTGACTTAAATTGGATTGACTTAAGTTAGACTAGGGTCCCATCATGCTAATCAAGTCACCATAGCTAGAGTCGACATCAAGATTAGTCTCTAAAGTCTCAACTAGCAAATGTCAAAAATAACAATCATCACTTCAATAATTCAAAATAAATTCAAAATTCTCAAAATGAACAAAATACCCTCAAGCTAAAATGTGGTAGTGACAAATCTACCCTCCTTAAAAGAATTTTGTCCTCAAAATTAAAAGGCAAAACTAATACTGATGAGAATGATAGACAATCATACCTCAAGGTCCAAAAAGATATGGCTATCGCTCGCGTATCTCATCCTCCCGCTCCCATGTAGACTCTCCTGGAGAATGATGCCTCCATACGACGCGAACCACGGGTATAACCTGGTTTCTCAGTACCTTCTCTCGGTGATCCAGAATCTCCACTGGCTGCTCTGGATAACTGAGAGTTGGTCCCACCTCAATCTCCGAATGGTCAAGTACATGGCTAGAATCAGCCACATACCGTCTCAACTGTGATACGTAGAATATGTTGTGGACACCCACTAGTGCAGGTGGCAAGTCTAGCCTGTATGCCACATCATCGACTCTTCCGTTGATCACGAAAGGTCCGATGAAGAGCGGGCTAAGCTTTCCACCTCCACCAAAACGTATGGTACCACGAGTCGGAGATATACTCAGAAAAACCATGTCTCCGACCTAAACACAAATAAGGTCTCAAGTTACTAAATAATCAAACATGATCAAACAAACACAAACAAACAACCTACTTATAATCATATCTCTAATCAGTACCTCAAACTCCAAAGGCCTGCGGTGGCTATCGGTCCAATGCCGATGTCTGTCCTGCGCCATGCGAAGTCTGTCCCTGATGAGCTTCACCTTCTCGGCTGCGTCAACAACCATCTCAGGTCCCAATAAAGCTCTCTCTCCAACATCATCCAAGATAAGGGTGTACAACATCTACGCCCGTACAACGCCTCGAAAGGTGACATCTTAATGCTGGCCTAAAAACTGTTGTTGTAAGCAAACTCCACCAAGTGCAGGTGATCCTCTCAGGATCCTCTGAAATACAAGTCGCACGTTCGCAGCATGTCCTCCAGCGTTTGAATACTTTTTTCCGACTGGCCATCCATCTGAGGGTGGTATGTAGTACTAAACATGAGCTGAGTGCCCAAACAAGTCTGTAGACTCTGCTAGAAATGGGATATAAAATGACTATCCCGATCTAAGACAATACTGACCAGAACTCCATGAATCTTGACAATCTGCCGCATGTACATCTCTGCAAGCCTCTCAGTAGACGTATCCACTTTAAATGGCAAAAAGTGGGCCAATTTGGTCAACCTGCCTACGATGACCCAAATCGCATCTTTTCCTCCTAGTGTATGCGGCAATCCAGAAACAAAATCCATCGTGATATGCTCCCACTTTCACTCTGAAATGGGCAATGGCTGCAACAAACCACCTGGCCTCTGCCTCTCTGCTTTGACCTGTTGATAGACCAAACACCTGGCTACGAAGCGAGCTACCTCCCGCTTCATCCCATACCACCAGACGTGCTCCCTCAGATCCTTGTACATCTGGTTAGCACCAGGATGTATAGAGTACTGAGATCGGTGGGCCTCCTGCATGACCTGCTCCTTGAGCTCTCTACTGGGCACACATAGCCTGGAACCGTGCCTCAAACCACCATCCTCTGTAAGAGTAAACTCATCATCCACTAGCCCTGCTCGAACCTGCTCTCGGATATATCGCAGAGCAATATCTTTGAACTACGTCGACTTAATCCTCTCCATCAAATTCAATTGAATCTGAAGGCCCCACATCTGCATCTGAACTCCTGTTACAATCACCTCAATCCTCAGTCTCTCTAAATCTGCTAGCAAGTGACGATCCATAGTCAAACACATGGCTATCGGATATCGATTCAAGGTATCGGCAACCACGTTGGCCTTTTCTGGGTGATACTGTAGTAAAATGTCGAAGTCCTTCATCAACTCCAACCACCTGCGCTGCCTCATATTAAGCTCCTTCTGTGTAAACACATACTTCAAGCTTTTATGATCTGCGAAGATCTCCACCCTCTCTTCGTATAAGTAGTGTTTCCACAACTTCAAAGCAAATATTACTACTGCCAACTCCAAGTCGTGAGTAGGGTAGTTCTTCTCATGGAGACATAACTGCCTGAAAGCATAGGCAATCACCTTCCCATGCTGCTGCAAGACACAACCCAAACCCTTCCCTGAGGCGTCACTGCAGATAGTGAACCCTCCTGATCCTGATAGCAATGTCAGAATCGAAGCTGTCGTCAGCCGCTTCTTCAACTCATTAAAAGCGACCTGACACTCCTCTGACCAAACAAACTCTGCATCCTTCCGGGTCAGCCGAGTCAACAGCTCTGCAATCCGGGAAAAATCTTGCACGAACCTCCTGTAATAGCCTGCCAGTCCCAAGAAGCTCCTGATCTCTGCTACTGAACTCGGTGTCAACCAAGCCTCAACTGCCATGATCTTCTTTGGATCAACTGAGATCCCATCTCCAGTCACCACAAGACCCAAGAAGATAACTCTGTCCAGAAAGAACTCGTACTTCGAGAGCTTGCCATAAAGCTCCTCCCTCCTGAGTGTCTCCAGAACCACTCTCAAGTGCTCCTCATGCTCCTCCCCAGTCTTCGAATACACCAGGATGTCATCGATGAACACCACCACGAACTTGTCCAAGTACAGGTGGAACACCTTGTTCATCAAGTTCATAAATACCGTCGGGGTGTTGGTCAGCCCAAACGGCATAACCAAGAACTCAAACTGACCATACCGCATCCTGAATACGTTCTTTAGGATATCCTCTTTCTTCACCTTTACCTGATGATAACCTGACCTTAGATCAATCTTTGAGAAAACCCAAGCTTCGCTCAACTGATCAAAGAGATCATCAATCTGCGGTAGTGGGTATCTGTTCTTGATCGTGAGCTTGTTGAGTGCCCTGTAGTCGATACATATCTGTACCGACCTATCTTTTTTAGGTACAAAGAGTACCGGTGCACCCCAAGGTGAAGAACCCGATCGGATGAAGCCCTTGTCCTGTAGCACATCCACCTGCTTCTTTAATTTCACCAACTCACTATTGTTTATTCGATTGATATGCTGAGAAATCGCCTCCGCATCGGAAACCAAGTCTATCGAGAACTCAACATCCTTGTCTGGTGGAAGTCCTGGCAACTCCTCCGGAAAGACGTCCATGAACTCCGCAATTAAAGGATGTGGAGCCGCCTGCTCCTCGACTGAAACTCTGCAGAAAAGCTGCTGCTCTGCTCTGCCAGCCATCAGGTAAACTTGAACTCTGGCTCTCCTGGCGCTCCGAATAGAACTCTACCCCCACAGCAATCTATGCTGGCATGATGCCTGCTCAACCAATCCATACCTAATACGATATCGTAGTTCGGTAGTGGCATTACGAGAAGACTCACCTCCAACTCTCAGCCTCCCAAAGTAACACTCTGCCCTCTACAAACATCACTCACGAGGATAATACCACCCCTGGTCGTAATCTTGCAGGTCCTAGGCATTGGTTCATATACAAGGCATTGTCTAACAGCAAATGATATAGACACAATACTGTAGGAAGCCCCGGAATCAAATAAGACGAAAGCTGGAATGGAGTCAAGAAGAACAGAACCTACGATCAGCTCCCCAATAGCCTCTGCATCCTCGGCTGTAATGGCGAATGCTCGTCCCTGCTGGCCTCCCCTAGCCTGCTGCTGATGCTGCACAAATCGCTGCTGCTGAGTCGGCAGCGGTCCTTTCTGAGGTCCCACTGGAGCCTTGGCTCCTGCTCCCTGTGCTGCTCTGCCTGCAAAGAGGGAACAGTCCCTCAGCTGATGCTCTGAGGAACTACAGAGAAGACACTTCCCCAGCCTTTTCATGCACTCAATCCATCCATGCCTCGGCTTCCTGCAGAAGGTACAACTAGTAGACTACTTTTTTGGGGCCTGCTGCTGCCTCGGCTGCTGATGCTGAGCTGGCTGAATTCTCGGCTGCTGGAACTGTTGCGGCTGAAACTATCTCTGCTGGTGCTGCTGCTGAAAGTGCGACCTCTTGACCGGTCCTCTGCTACCACTGGCTCCTTGAGTGTCTCGCCCCCTCTTGAGCCTCAGCTCAAGATCATCCTCTGCTACTAAGGCACCCACCAAGATCTCCTCAAAAGTGGCGCTGCGGGCACTCTTGGTATAGGACATCACCTCCTTGACTAGTCCATTTATAAATCTTCAGGCCTTCATCGCCTCAGATAACCCCTCGACAAACCTGCCCAGACGGCAGAACTCCCCAGCATACTCCTCGACAGTCTGATTGTCCTGCACTAAAGCCTCAAACTGAGTCTCGAGGGCACCAAGCACGGCGTCGAAGAAAAACTTCTCCTTGAACGGCTTCTTGAAGGTTGCCCAAGTCTGCCCTACCGTACCAACCCTCGGGTCTGTCTGGTACCATGTGTGAGCCAAATCCTGCATCATACTGGCCACCGCCTCGATCTGTAGCCTCGCTGGAATCTCTGCCAACCTGAAAGTCACCTCGATATGCTCAATCCACTCAACAGTATACAAAATGCCCTCTGTACCCCTGAAGTCCTGCGGGTGCATCTTTTGGAAGTCCTGCAGCTGATGCGGCTGCTGAACTGCCGAAGGCTGAGCTGCTGCCCTCTCAACTATCGTCAGGGCCAGATCGATGCCCCGACTGAACTCTGTCGTCTGACGCTGCTGCTGGGCCTCCATGAACTGCTGAAAGAAAGTGAACAGCTGCACTGCATCAACGGATCCTGAAGGCGGCTGCTGCTGCTGGAGCATCTCTGGAATTACCGGGCTCTGCCGGCAAACTGTTGGTGGAGGGGCTCCTCCGAATGCAGCTGAAACACCCATCCAAGCTGGCATAACTAGGGCAGCGGTACCGGAGGCTGGCTGCTGAGGACGAGAGGTGGCAGACCTCTCCTCAGTGTCCCCCTACCCTGGGCGATGTGATCTAGTCTCGACCATCCTGGAGACAGATCAAACAAGAAAACAATTTCTGAGAATGAGTCAAAATAGAAAATGAGGACAATTTATATTCAAGGGAAGACAATAAGCAGCAAATTTAAATAAAAGGAATCTGATTAAGAGTTTTTCCTAATGTGATTGAGTACTTTCAAAATATCGTAATCCTACTGCAGGCTGCAGCGATACTCTAATTCAAATACCACTGTAATCATAAACTGGACCTACATGGGCCACCACTAAAAATGTGTCACGACCCGCACCCAGTGTAGGGGCACGAGAAGTGGGTACATCCAGCCAATGCCGCAGTATTGGTGGTAGAACGCTGTCCTAGGTCACATACATCTAACAGTTATAAGGTACCTGTACAGTTATACTCTCCGAATGAAGAAATAATATAAAGTACAACTCAATCACAACTAAGAAGAAAGTACGATAAGATAGATAGATGGATGAAAACAACAGAATCCACAGATGAAATACAGAATAAAAGAGAGAACTAAATGTCTAAGATAAACAACTCCACAATGTCCAGAATATTAAATCCCCAAATAAGTACAAGTGTATCCAACAAGACAGAATGATAAATAAGATACTGGTCTAGCTAGCTAGCCTAGACTACTGGGGTAATATCCTCTGTAAGTGCTGGGTCCTCCTGAGAGTCCAGCTAACATGTGTCATCTAGGCCTGCTCCATAGTAAGTGGGACAGAGCTCCTCAAGGTCATCTGTAATATTTCAACAGGTCTAGTCAGGACGGGAGCGAGCACAGTATATCTCGCGCAGTTCATATCATGACAGGAATATAATACAGGCAATAGAGTAAGATACATGAAACACTCAAGAATATACATGAAGTAAAAAGAAGACTGTAAAGAAATATCTACTATAAGTAAAGAGCTACAGTGAACTTGTAATTTAGAGTACAAGATAGACATGTGAACGGCTTGATAATAAACATGAGAGGTTGTACATGGCTACACTACTTTGGAAATATTTATATGACTATTTCTACTCTCCCATCCCCAATCAATACACAAGGATCCGTTCAAGTTATGTTATTGTACATAATTTCACATGGGGGCCCATAAATGGGTGTACATGAATATAAACATGGGAGCTCCGTGAACATAAAAGTACATGAATTACGAGAGTGCACATGACTGGTGAAAGCACAAGAATATATGATGAAAGTGAAACGCACATGACATGATGTATCCGATGCTCCCGAGGGGGATAACATCGTATGAAAAGATCCATATAGTACTAATCCGTGTTTTCATCGTGACAGCATCAAGTAAAGTAATCTAGAGCAAGAATATATTCCTAGCAAGTATGAAATGGTCAGAGAATGTACTCGTCTGATATCCTGAGTATCTGAAATGAAATACTGCATGAGGAGTGGTGTTTGGCTCCTATTTAGAACAGCACAAGTCACAACATATCCAAAATGGTAAAATAGACTGCTACGATACATTCTACATGATGTTTGGGTCAATCTAGGATAAAGTCAACATTAGGTCAACTCTAGTCAACTACTCTAGTCAAACTAGGTCAACTAGGTCAAACCTAACCCAAATAAGTCTTACTAAGCCTAACCATACTTATCTAGCATTCACACATCAACACAATGTCATACAAGCCATTAACACAATCTCATGTGTATACATGCCATATACACATAGGCCTACACATAGGAATACACATAGGCTATATCACATAGGCTCTATGCCATATACAACCTATATTGGCAACACACACATTTATACCACATATATATACACTAAAATTATGTGGACAATATACATATATCTATATTACATATTTATCACCCAAAATTATAGATGTTATACATGTATAGAGAGAGAGATAGTGACAGATACACATATATGTGTGTGTACCTAACAGTGAGTGTGTGTGTATATAGATAACCGTAAGTTGTATGTGTATACAACAGCAACTATAGGTGTCCTAGGAAACAGTGTAAATGTGTGTGTGTGAGAGTGTGAGTGACAGTAGAGGGTGTGTGTATCATGTGTGTATTACTACATATATATACACTAAAATCATATAGACAATATACATATAACTATATTACATATTTATCACCCAAAATTATAGATATTATACATGTATAGAGAGAGAGAGTGACAGATACACATATATGTGTGTGTCATGTGTGTGTACCTAACAGTGAGTATGTATGTATATAGATAACTGGAAGTTGTGTGTGTATACAACAGCAGCTATAGGGTGTCCCAGGAAATAGTATAAATGTGTATATGTGTGTGAGTGACAATAGAGGGTGTGTGTACAATATGAGAAAACAGTGCACAAAACTGTTCTTTGGTTTGTGTAATGTGCCTGTGTGTATGTGTGTATGTAATATATACTCAGTTTTTTAGGTGTAGCAGTAAGGAGAGTGTGTGTATAGATATCAATGATGTGTGTGTGTAAAGGGACTCAACATAGGTTCTCAGTTTTTCGAATGCAATGTACACAAATCAGTTTACCAGTTTAACAGTCCAAATGCAAATTCGAAACCAAAATCCCATGCCAACATAAAAACGCAACATGTAGGTTAATCTCAAACATGTACTGGTGAATCAACAGTGATAATTAACCATCTAAAATCAGGAAAACATATTTCAATCTCAAAAATCAACACACTGAAAACATTGTATCAGGAATTTGGAGAAATCCCTAAATTCGAATTCAAATACAGCTAATATTCAATTTTAATGGTTGGTAATTAGAGTTTCATATGTGAATGTGTCATAGGTGTGTTTTAGTGTCCAAGAACTGGACAAAAACGTGTCCAAAACCATTCCAACACACGAGCTACACAATCCAGTGCACAGTCTCGAGCACGTGTTCACTGAGTTCGTGGACACGACACGTGTGTCCACGTGGTCACGTCCACGTGTAGCCCAACACTAGGGCTACACAATGCACACACCACGACGTGTCCACGTGGTGTCCTGTGCGGACACGAGACGCGTGTCAGTGTGTGAATTCGACAGTGTAACGTGCAGTACAACGTGCGTGCGGGCCAAATATTGTGTCCGACACGTAACGCCTTGACATGAGTCTTGGGGGCTGACATGTCAGTTATGGCCCCCACCTCCCTGCCAAGTGGCAGCCTCCCACGTATACTGTACGAGGAGAATAACTCCTCGAGCAGCAGGGTACTGCCCGAGCCTGCTGTGAGTGTGTTCGTGTCCTGTTTGGACACGGACATGGCTCAAAATTTGACTCAGTCATGGAGGAAAATAAAGTGCACATATAGATTAACATTTTCATTCAAACACTTTTCAAAAATATCAAAATAAAATCTATTGAGATATTTTCACAAACACCAAGCACTAGGTTATAATACGTGTCCGATACGGATACGAAATCAATGCAAAAATACACAAATCACACACCACAGCTAGGGGACACCTAGATCTAGGCTAATATGAAAAGAAATCAGATTTTAAATACATTTAGAGGGTTTACCTATAGTGTGTCAAATGACAAGAAAAGTCCCAAATAGGATGATTCTTCTTACAAGCCCAAATCTCCAAATTGTCCCAAAACTTAAAAATTTCTCCATGAACAGAAAATAGAGTAGAATTAGACTCTAATGCAAGAAACTAGAGTTAAAAAGGAATTATAATGGAATAGTTATGGATTGGGGAAGAATGATAATACCTTTCCTTTTTCAAAGTTGATTTGATACAAAAAAGGCAAGAACCAAAGGAAGAGATATTATATAGGGTTGGGATCCCTATGTGGCCGGCCTAGATAAGTGGGAATTAGGGTTAGGGTTTTGGCTAGTGGGATTGGGCCAAGTCTCATTGGTAGTGGAAATCAATTCATGAGTCAAAAGTCCTTGAACCTAATCATTTATCCTCCTATTGAAACTTGATTCTAAGTGACTTAACTTGGATTGACTTAAGTTAGACTAGGGTCCCACCATGCTAATCAAGTCACCATAGCTAGAGTCAACATCTAGGTTAGTCTCCAAAGTCTCAACTAGCAAAAGTCAAAAATAACAATCATCACTTCAATAATTCAAAATAAATTCAAAATTCTCAAAATGACCAAAATACCCTCAAGCTAAAATATGGTAGTGACAAAATGTGCAGTGCACAGATGCACGGTACACAGAGCACGAGGGCATGGCGAGCGACAAACGAATCGCGCAGGTGCGCAGCCGCAAAATGTGCAGCACGTGGATGCACGGCGCACAAAGCACGAGAACACGACGCACAAGCATGCGACCAACATATCACGCAGGTGTGCGGCGTACGAAATGTACAGCTCACGGATGCACGACGTGCGGGGCACAAGAGCACGACAAACAGGCGTACGGCCAATGAATCACGCTGGCACGCGATGCACGAAATGTGCGACGTGCGAATGCACATCGTACGGGGCGTGAGAGCGTGGCGTGCAGGTGCACGGCCAACGAATCACACTGGCATTGATCATCGTCCCAACAGCACCAAAGATGTTCGGGAACCCATGAACACAAAAAATGCCATAACTTTCTAAAATAAAATTGAAATCAAGTGGTTCAAAAGCCAAAATTGAGTAGAATTGAATTCCT
Source organism: Iris pallida (assembly GCA_029216955.1). NCBI lineage: Eukaryota > Viridiplantae > Streptophyta > Magnoliopsida > Asparagales > Iridaceae > Iris > Iris pallida. The sequence continues at coordinate 3,678,042 of JANAVB010027596.1, forward strand.
CCCAACATGAAACCATTAGTTTTTTGAAATAATAAGTTTTTAGAGAACAAAACCAAGAAGAAAAAAAAAAGAAAAACTTAAAACTTAGATCTACAAAAATCTATCTATTAAAACTGAAAATTTTAAGTTAAAGTACCTTAGAATCAAGCAAAGAAAACAATGGGACAATAAAATTTGAGATTCATCATGAAATAAGTTGCACTTGCCTAGGGCTTGGTAGGTGGGAGGAGTAATAAAAAAGAAGATGAAGAAGTAAATAAAAATAAATAAGGAGAGAGAGAGGAGTTGGTTTAAATACAAATCTCATTCATGATAAATCAACTCAAACCAAAACAAGCCATGCCAAGTTGAGCCAAACGAAATTAAACCAAGTCAAGATTAAACCAAGACTAGTCAAAAATATGGGTTACCTAACAAATGTCAGAAATCCGTATACGTATACTGAAATACATATAACGGAAAACGAGAGTGACAATATATGATGCCAATATCATAACTTAGGTATTTGGCAGGATTTTTGGTTTAGCTTTCATTTTCTTTTCTAATGAGCTACAAATAATACTAGAGACTCAAAAATAAAAGAAGATGACACTAAGCATGATGTCTTGATAGTTTGGCTTATTTCTTGTAGAACGTTAGCTTTTCTCCTAATGGCAGTTGTCCAAAGTTAAGCAGATTAACAAATACTCGAGTGTGTGGCCTCGGAGATGTCTTAGGCGATTCAAAGAAATCTTTGAGCTAGTCTATCTTTGCACCATCATAAATTTTATTTCATTTGTCCATTATTGATCATGCTTATTACTTTTTCTGCAAATACATATTAGGTGAACAAAATAATATGCATAGTAACAAGTATGATATTATTTAATACATATTAAGGCCATGTCAAGTTTAAGTATAAATATTATAGTGATTGTATGATCATTAGTGATTTTATAATACTAAATAATTGATTAACCATAATAAAAAACTTAATTAATCATTGGGCTAACAACTTTATCCTCCTTATTTAATGAGAAATTTACCTTAGGCTACTTATTTGTCCTATTACCTTCCTCTGTCAAATGTAAAGAAGGCCATTTACAGATGTCTTTCAAGTCATCTATGGGCTTAGGATGTCTTTTCTCTTTCCGTTGACTTCCATAACCATATTAATCATGTTGTCAACCCCTATTCTTTTTTATATGTTTGATGTCAAGGTTGTCTAATAAAATTGATGGTCTAACGCGATAAGTTCCAAAATATACTCATTTTTATCCAATTATGAAGGCGGCCAAATTAATCACATGTATGCCCCTTTGTAGTCTCTTCAATAGGACTTGGTAAATCATTTATATCTTCTAAGACTTCATACCACCTTGGCGGTGGATCGTCCTTTTCCACAACATCGACACTAAAAGCATTCACTTGCTTCCTGAATATACGATCTTTCAGCAAAAAAACTTTATAACAATCGAAGAACCATGGTTTCCCTCCGTGTTTCAAGTAGAAAGACTTAATTCAATCTATGCAATATGAACAAGAGAGATAACCATGTATACGCTACCCCGATAACATCCATTAGTTGAAAAACTATTGATGGCCAATATAAGTAATCCTCTCATATAAAAATTCTATTTTTTGGAATCATCATGGCTTCAACCACCCATACCATCTATCAAAGGATGCAAGTACACATTGATGTTCTTCTTCGGGTTGTTTGGACCCGGGGTAATGATGGTAGGAACATATATGAAGTCTTCATGCACATCTAAGGAGATAGGTTGTACAGAGTGATAATCATCGGCCAACATGAATACTAAGAGTCTAACATTCTAAATGGGGTAAAGAAATCATAAAAGATCCCCAATCCAACATTTTATAGATCTGTGGAAAAATTATGATACATTGGGTTAAAGTTTTTTGAAACATCACCATCAAATGGATGATCTAACACATCTTTGATCTTCTCTCACTTGTACCATCTCATGGTTTAAGTCATCCCACTTACCATAAAAAAAACATTGTAACACCAATTTTAAAGACAAGTAGTATATCAAATCGGTCAACTTCCTTCACGATAGTTTTTTATGTACAGTGAACCTGCATCTGTCTTTATCCTTATCATACTTGTAGTAAAATATGTTTCTATTTCGATATGCATCAATCTTCTTGTACCCCAACCATAGCGTACTACTAAAAACCAACAATCCATATCCGTCGAAAATTCGTCGATAATTCCCATTACCGACAGATTTCCGACAGATACGGGCTGAAAAAATCCATCGGGAATAACCTCGTCGCTAAAACTAGCTCGTCGCTAGTCCGCCGCTCTTCGACTAATTAGCGACAGATTTTCGTTGACAAAATGAAAACATTTAGCGACGGTATGCCGACGGGTTCCCGTCAACATTGATAGGTTAAATTTTTAAAATATTCATACAAATAGCGACGGACAATAAGTCGCTAACTCGTCGCTAACCCCGTATCAGAGGGTTTCTGATACGCAATATCCGTCGCTAAGGCGTGGCTAACGTCGACAGATTAGCGACGCATCAGCGACGGATAATACGTCCCCATACTTCTAGAAATCTTCTATATTTTCAGAACATGATCGACGGGAAATCCGTCGCCATTCCGTCGCCTCTCGACGGATAATCCATCGGTAAGCTGTCGGTATCTGATATTCGTACAATTAGCGACGGATAGTTCGTCGCTAAGCTGACGCGAAGCAGTAGCCAAATACACTACCTCGTCAGATTACCGGCTACTTGGCGACGGATAATCCGTCGCCACCCTTCTGGAAATCTCATATATTTCCAAAACATGATCGACGGGAAATCTGTCGCCATTCCGTCGCTTGAATGTCGCTATCTCATATTCATACAATTAGCGACAGAAATTTCGTCACTAAGCTGCCACGAGGTCGTCGCTATATCTTCCATATTTTTAGAACATGAGCGATGGAAATTTTGTCGCCATTTCGTCGCTAACTTTTTCCAGAAATAGTCCGACGGATAATCCGTAGGGAAGTCGTCGCTATATGCAAACGTCCGTCGGTCGTCCGTCGACAAACCGTCGCTATCTGTAAACGTCCATCGGTACGCCGTCGATAATCCGTCGTTAACTGGAATATTAATGAAAAAAAATTTCAGGAAAGAGACTATTTCCTGTAATATAACATATTCAGCATCCGCCATACACAAATATAACATATCCGACATCCAATATATCCAATAAATATCAATATTGCCAACACAATATCTCCAAACATCCAATATATCACAACATAAATAAAATATCCAAAATATACACATCCAAATGTATAAATGTCCAAAAACATAAATAAAATCACTGAGAAGGAGGAGATGGATCGTCTCGTGCTCTCTCTGCCGCATCCGCTCTGCGTATATAATCCTCCACCATATGTGGCGGCACTTGGGACAAGACGTGGTCTGGAAGCGAGCGTAGCTGCTCTGACGACATCATGTCAAGGAGCGCCACGATAGTAGCATCTGGTACCAGGCGGGCCTCGGAAGAGCGATCAAAAGATAATCGTCCGGAACAAGAAGGACCAGGTCGATCCGAAGCACCGACAGCAGCAGTAGACGGAGCGGCAGTAGACGGACCAAGAGTAGACGGATCGGGATCAGAAGAAGGATGTGGATAGTGCCCCAGCACTATCGACCACAAATCCGATACTGCCATGGTGAGAGTCGCAAGCTGCGTCCTCACATCGTCTGCGGGGGGCGCGAGAGGTGGCGGAGGCGGTGGATATCTCGGAGTCGACGTCTGCAAAAAATTTGCCACGAAACCTAAGCCGTACATGTGCATTTTCCTAAAGCCGTCGGCGAATTCTATGAACACGTCGTCGTAGCGAGCGACTATAGAAGAGGGCGTCTGGGTGGGCGTCATTTCGTCGACATCCTCGGTAGGGGGCTCAATCCGACGGAGTGCCTCACGATAAGCAGCCTATCCAATGAATGTGTTTATACTATAAGTTTTCCTAAGTTAAATCTAAATCCTATGTTTCCCTAAGTTATAGTTTTAATCCTAAGTTTACCTAATTAAGTTATAGTTATAATCATATTTTTCCCTAAGTTATAGTTGTAATCATGAACGTAAGTACTTACCTCAGTCTCCTGGGCCCTCGCATCGATGAAGCTCCTGTCTTTCCGTCTCTTGTGCGTATGCACGAATACGTCGTGAGCGGTGACCGCCTCCGTCTCTCTCCCCTTCTTTACTGCCTGTTGGTCCTGCATACGTAGAATTTAATTAACTTCGTATATTAATAGTATCGAATTAAATAGTGGAATAAATTTGTGGTATCTCACCAAATCTGCACGCGTCCGTGCATGGGGCCTTGATTCCCCCGTATGCAGACCCACGGCCTGTCTATTCGCCTTAACTTTCTCTGATTTTTCTTCGTATCGAGGAGTATTCAACTTCTCCAACATCTCCTCATAGTACTCTGCCCGGATCCAGTCCTTCTTCGTATGCGCCGTACGAAGGTCGTACACTGTATCCCGTATCTTCTTCCCGATGGCGGCTTTGTAGGTCTTGCGGATCGCCTCCTCGCGATGGAGGGGCCACCAGAACATCCTCTGACACACAAGTTCAAATATCACGTAATTAAAAATTAATAAATTAAAGAATATTTAATAATTAACCCTAAGATATATACTCTCATCTCGTCAAGCCAGACGCACTGCCTGTCCTGAGGCACCTCAGAAAAATTGAGGTAGGGGCCATGGTAGTTTTCTCGGATAATGCACCCTAGACTCCGGGTAACATCCCACGGGAAAAATCTATAAAAAAGCAACGACTGGATTATTGACTTGAATAAATGAAACAAATTTAATAAATTAACTTAAATTTACTAACGATTCGCCCGCGGGCTATATCTCTCGTCGAAACTCGCCCGTCGGCCTCTCTGGTGGCGTCGGAGGATCCGAGGGTCCGTGCATGTACTCCCCGGTAACAGGATGAAACTGAATCCAGGGGTACTCCGGGGCCCACCATGCAGTAAATGCTGGGTCCGCTGCCGCATCTGCTGATGCATCCGCTGGTGCATCCGGTGGCGGAATGGATCCGCTAGCGGATGGAGGAACGGATCCGCCAGCGGATGGAGTTGCAGGCCTCGACGAAGATTGATGGCGGGAAGAGTGTGTGCCCGGGCTCTCCAGGTCGGGATCGGAGGTCACATCCGGGGAAGACGTATGACGACCACGACCGCTACCACCACGCCCACGCCCACGACGACCACCACCACCACCACCATCACCACCACGACCACGGCTAGTACCACCAGCACGAGTGCTCGCAACCATGCCCTATAAATAGAACACATAAACATAATTAATAATATAAAAGTATAAATGAATGTAAAACTAAACTAAAATATATATACCAGCAGTAGGACGACGAGTGCCGGCGAGAGGAGTAGGACTAGGAGTGCCATTTGCAAAAAGAAAATCATACAATAAGTAGATGATCGAACGTCAAAAACATGAACTGAAAGAAGAACACAAAAGTTAATTTAAACTAAATCATCCTCGTCAGCAGCCTCGGCCTCGACAAAAACATGAACTAAAATATACCGATATTTAATCATCGTCATCATCATCGTCCTCGTCCTCGTCTTCATTCTCATCATCATCCTCATCCTCATCGTCGACTTCATCTGTATCCTCATCCTCATCAAGTTCTTCTTCTTCTTCTTCAATCTCAATACTTGGGACAAGATGCCTCTTTCTTCCCTGGTTGACAACTAAGTCTTGTATATCAACCTCTTCCTCCCCTCCATTTTCTTCAGCAGGAGGTATATCAACCTCTAATACAACATCCATGGTATCCGACTGTTGTCCCAAGTATTGGGGGTTTTTGATCTCGTCCTCTTGGTATGCTGGGTCTCCAACGCTAAATGTATTTCTAGATTTAATCTTACATACTGCCCACCATTCAAATCGATCTCTACGATGCCTTGGGTAGCTTGTGTAGTATTCTTGAACAGCCTGACTTGCTATCGCAAACATGTTGGACCCTCTATACCTCTTGCGATGATTTATATCGACGAATCTAAATTGTTTATCGATTCTCCAACTGATATTTGGTGTCGTATCGAACCACTCACATTTGAACATCACAATATGTATATCATATGGGGCACTATATTGTAAATCTATAATATTCCGAAGCACTCCATAATAGTCAAAGTCTGGCTTGTCGTCGTAGATGGTGCCTCTTATGTAAACACCGAAATCCTTACTACTGAAGTTGTCATTGACAAATTCGACATTTATAACATGCTGAGTTGCCCTAAACTTGAAGCCATTAACAACATAGCCTGGCCAAGTCTTCGCATGCTTCTTCGGTCCCAATGCTAAATAACGAATGCTCTCATTTGTGAGTGTTGTTTCAGGCAATAAAACCTATAAATAAATAATGATAATTTAAATGTTTTACTTGTATATATTTTAATGGTAGCCGCATAACATATTATCTCAGTTACTTACGTATTTTTGAAACTAGGTCGGAAAGGTACAATCAACCCCTCTTTGAAGTCCCTCATCGGTAATATCGGGTGTCCTTATTTTGACTTCATCTCTAAATACACTGTTAGAAAGAATAAAAATAAGTGTAGTCACTTAATTCACCAAATTAGAGATTATAACGAGGTGTAGTCACTTACTTCTCCAAATCTCTCACTTCTTGTATGTCATAATTTAACAATACATATCGGTGAGCGGCATCATACTCATCGTCAGTCAACCACCGATTCTTACTAGCCCCAATAGGCTTGCCCCTTAAATTAAATATACCCCCATCCTCAACGTCTTCGTCATTCCTTTGAGGTCTATTTCGATTTGTCTCGAAATGAGTATCGAATAAATGGAGCAAAAGTTTGACACCTCCTCGATAAGATATGCTTCGCATATCGATATCGGTCAGTATCGGGTATCGGTCAGTATCGGAGCGGGATATGCCAAACTGTACCGGTATCGGTCAGTATCGGTCCGATACCAATTTTGATTCCGATAACGATTCTGATACCCCCCTCCCCCGATCCGATACTCATAGGATTGGTCCGATCCGAAACCACCTATAACCCCGCCCCCGATCCGATACTCCGATTCGAAACCACCGATACTCATAGGAATGGTCCGATCCGAAACCACCGATACCCACCACTCCCTCTCCTACCCCGCCGAACAGCAAACCCCCTTCCCCCTCCCATACCCCCCGACAGCAAACCCCCACCCACCCCCCCGACAGTAAACACCCACCCCCTCCCCCTCACCCTCCGACAGCAAACACCCACCCCCCCTCCCCTCACCCTCCTCCCCCTCACCCCTTCCCGCACCCAAAACCATCCACCCCCCGCCCCCCTTCCTAGCTCCCCCATCACCGCTGGCCCCCGCGACAGCCGGCCCACCCCCCCACCCGAAACCCTACCCCTGCCCCGAAACCCTAAACCCTACCCTGCCCTCCGCCCTAAACCCTAAACCCTACCCCACTCCGCCGGCCCCAGCGACAGCCGACCCCCCCACAAACCCGAAACCCTAAACAGAGAGAGAGAGAGGGGAGGAGAGAGAGAGAGCATACCTGAGAGAGATATCCCGTCAGAGAGAACTTCGCCGAAGAATGTGATCCGTCGGAGAGAGCTCATCGGAGAGAGAGAGAGAGGGGAAAGAGAGAGTTTTTTGGGGAGAATAAAAAATTCTCCTCCATCGGTTCAATTTAAGTTAGGTTACAGTATTTAGCGACGGCTTACCGATGGATATATCCGTCGGTAGGTAGTCGCTAAATACCAACTAGATTACCGACTGAACGTCCGTCGCTACATAGACGCTAGTTTAGCACGCCATTTTTCCCAGATTTTGCCGCCATAATGTGCGACATATTAGCGATGGACATGAATCCGTCGCTAATGTTTTGTCAATTTAGCGACGGATGTGCGACTCATTTTGACGCAAAAAACTAAAAAAAATATAAATTGCTTTCTGACGGTAGTCAGTCATAAGGTAGTCGCGAGGTCGTTGCTGTGGCCGACGGATAAGATCCGTCGCTAACCCTCTGTCGCCAATTTGATGTATTTTAGTAGTGGCGATCTCACATTTTTTTAGATCAATAGAATTATCTAAGGAACTTCACACCTTGCGGCAAGATCACTATAATTAATTCTATTAAACAATTGTAGCACTATCGGATATTAAAATTGGACTTCATATTTCATAGTCTTCTAACTACCTCTAATAGTGAATGACGCTCACAACAAGCCTATAAGGGAGTCATCGCATTCTCTAACAACTCCATGAAAGTCATAGTATCAGCATTTAGTACCTCCTTCTAAGCAAGACCTTTCAGTTAAAAACTAGGACCCACGGCATTGAAAAAACATGTTTAAATGCCTCGTTGTGATAATTGCATAATTGTCAACATCCATATAAGGATTTGGCTCCGATATGCACAAGCTCTCCGTGTGAGGTCCACTAGTAGTAATTTAGCATGAATGCTTTCAAGTATAGATCAAATGACACATCAACTTCCTTATAATCTTGTATACTGTGACATCTCCATGATACTTGATGTTTGTGCCATGTATTGGGGAAACCCCTTAGCGAACTGGATGAATTCATCTACCGCTTTCCTGAATTCTTTTCTCACACTATACATGACCTTAGGGCAATGATTGTATGTCGATGAACAATGCCACAAGTAGTATTTCATATCCATTTAGATACTTCTATGAAGAGGGACACATAAATTTTAGTACAGATATTAAATAAATATTAATTAATAGCCATTCAAGTGTCAAGTAGGTATCAATAATGATTGATAATCAATTCCTACGAATACATAAAATAGTATTTGTATCAAACTCAAGAACATTATTCATTATTGAACCCCAAAAATTTAGTTTACCCATGCAATAGGTGGCTGAGACTAGTAACCAAACTATATTCTTTTCTTATTTATATTATCTAATATGTAGTATCATTAGTTTTATATAGTTTCGCTCTAATAGGCTTACAAGCCTACCAAATGGAACAATTAAGTTTACTTTAACGGACTCTTACGTAGGTTTCAAATAAATCTTTCTAATAAGAAGTAAAAGATAGATTTGATTCTATCTTAATAAAATAATAAAATTTTCAATATAAAGTAAAACAAAAATATTTGATTCTATCTTAATAAAGTAACCAATCTTTTAATTATAGCATATACTCTCCAACTTATTGTATAATGTATACTAAATTTAAAAAATTTATAAAAAACATTAAAATTAAATTAAATTAAATTAATACTAATACTAATATTAATATTAGTATTAAGATTAATATTAATATTAACATTAACAATAACATTAAAATTAATATTAATATTAAAATTGAAATTAATATTAATATTAATATTAATATTAATATTAATATTAATATTAATATTAATATTGATATTAATAGTAATATTAATATTAATATTATTATTAATATTAATAGTAATATTAATATTATTATTGTATTGATATTGTCATTAATATTTATAATAACATCAATATCAATATTAACATTAACATTACAACCAAAATTAATATTAACAATAATATTAAAATAAACAAATATAATGAATAAAAATTAATCTATTAATGTAACATTAACATTATTGTTAAAATTAATATTATATTAACATTGAAATTAATATTAACATTAATGTTAATATTAATTTTAATTTATTTTTTGATGTTTTATAAAGATAACTCTAATTAATAGATTTTTAATATTTTATAAAAGATAAATTTTCTAGATTTTTAATAGTATAAAAGGTAGATTTTTAATGAAGTATATAGTATTTTGAAGATGTATATTTTATAATTAAAATATTTGATTACTTAATTATGATATAATCAAATCTATCTTTTACTTGGTATTGAAAAAGTCAATTACTTTATTAAGATATAATCAAATCTATCTTTAACTTTTTATTAAAATGATTCATTTACACCTACGGAGGAGTCTGTTAAAGTAAACCGAATTGTTCCAAATGGTAGGGTTGCAATATATATATATATATATATATATATATATATTAGCACGTGCGATTAATTCTGTTGTATTATCAACTACTAAGGCACATGTGATTAATATCCACATTGGCCCATTGGTCATGGTCGAACCGGATTTTAATAATTGATCTAATTCTGTCTCGATATAAGGGCTACTTGGACGAACTGTTACAAATTATGTCTGCTACCATTTAAGACTTTGGAACTTGGAGCTGTATTTATTATCGCGTCTATAGTTCAATTATCAATATATTTTCACATTTTATTGAGTCTAAGAATAATTGTAAACTTCATCGTACTGGCAAATAGGCTACCCAATAAACATTTTCAAAATACCCATTTATTTTGAGAACAAGTCCTCTCACAAAGCCCAACCTACTTCCTAACTGCTTGACCTTTTAAAAACCCAAAACTTAGTCGTCAACCGAAATCAAACCTATCCTCACCTAGATGAATTTGCCACGAATTTGTCCCAAATCCGGCCGAAGTTTTGCTGGTAGAACGTTGCTTTTTTAAATTTGTCCTTCCCACAGTTATGGATATAACGGCTATATGTCGTAATTCTCTCGTAGAATTATGTCTGAATTCTGTCTGAATTCTCAATTTGGAAATCCTATAAATAGAGAAGAAATTCTATCATTTCAACACAATAATTCACTTTTTTATCTCTTCTCTCTAAGCTTACTACGATCTTCCAAAGTCCTACTAAGCTTTCAATTTCAAATCCCAAGCCAGTTACGACTCTCTAGTCGATTTTCCAGTACGATATGGTCTAGAAGTTTAGAATGATTATAATCAAGAGGCTTGATAGAAGTAAGACACTTCACAATTGATGTTGGTCTAGTGCTTCCGATCAAAGCTCGCATTTGTAGAAGTTGCAATGACTTTGTATGAAAACTTACAATTTTTCCATAGTACATTTCAACCGGGAGCTAGAGTTCTCTCGATTGGATTAGTCCTCACAAGAAGAAGCCAGTATACATCACCGTGTTTGAGTTTTCTATCTGTACTTTATTTTTACTTACTCATATCTGTGATATATTTATGTGATCTTGCTGCTAATATTTTTTAATAAATAATATTCTGCTGCCTACTCTATTCATCCCCTCTAAAGTATATCGATTTACATTTCGTTCCTATAATTGGTATCAGAGCAGGTTATACAGGTAATGCGAGGTAAGATTGTTATTATTTGCTTTATATATAACTGTTGTTATATAGATCACTATATCAACATATGATAACTTAAAATTTACAACTGAAGGCCAAGCCCAAACCGACCCCAATGTTTGATGGTACCAACTATACTTACTAGAAAACACATATGAGTTTCTTTTTAGAATCTCTAGCTTTTGACTTATGGTCAATTATAGTTGACGGCTATAAAAAGCCTTTACGTGTTCTTATTAATTAAAATTTGGTTGAAAAAACACATGACAAGTATACTGATTCTGAAAAGAAAGAAGCCAGTCTTGACTCATGTGCTATTAATGCTTTATTTTGTGCTTTAGACTGGTCTGAATTCAACGTGGTGTCTACATGCACAATATGTAACGAGATATGTAAACTTCTTGAAGTTACTCATGAAGGCATGGCGCAAGTCAAGGAGTCCAAGATCATCAGACTTACTCAAGAATATGAGGCATTCAAGATGAAGCCAAACGAATCCATTACACAAATGTTCATAAGATTCCTGGATATTGTAAATCCTTTGTCCTTTCTAGGCAAAAAATACAATAACCATAAGAAGATTCGTAAGGTGCTACGAGCTCTCACAAAGAACTGGATTCCTAAAGCTACCGTGATTGTTGAAGAAAACGACCCCACTACCTTGTCTCTTGAAACACTCATGGGAAAGCTACTACTCATGAGTTGAAAGTTCAAGACTTTAAACGCGGCGCACCATAGAAAAAATCAATCTCCTTCAAAGCTCAACAACGGAGAACTGTCAAAGAAGATTCTGACAAAAGTAATTTTGACACTAAGGATCAAGCTCTCCTAGTTAAGAAGTTCAAGCGGTTAATAAGGTTCAACCGAAGAATAAAGGAACACAATAGCGACAACAGCAACAATGAAGAAGATCCAATCTGCTACAGTTGCAAGAAAAAAGGACACCTCAAGAAGGACTGTCCGACAGCATAATCATCCTCAACCAGAAAAGGCAATAAGTATGAAAAGAGTTACCTAAAGAAATCTACTTCCAGAAGATATGCCAACACAAGCATATGACATGAAAGCGAAGCAAGCGACTCAGAAGATGAACAAGCAAACGATGCTGCAAATATATGCTTGGTGGCATATGATCAAGTAAACACAAACCCCCTGTTTGATACATATAATGCTTTTACCTTTGAACAATTAGATAAAGCTTTCAGTGACCTCTTAGATGACCACAAAAAATTGCTTAGCAAATACTAAAACTCTAAGAAGATACTCAAAGTACAAAGGTAAAATAGGAAGACTTACCGACTTACTAGGTGAGGTTAGAAATAATGAAAACCCTAATGAGACTGGTGAGCTTTCTTTTGTCAAATTGCAACTACACGAGACTACACGTTTATCCGAAGAAAAAGATAAGACCATTGCTAAACTTGAGAAAGATTCACTTAAAGAGAAGAAGAACCATCACTATGCACTAGTCGGAAATGAGGCACTCACAACTAACTATAACATACTTTATGACACCTCCAAAAAGTTGGAAATTAGGTTAAGAGAACATCCTGAAGTTGTTGCTTCCTGTCCTAACACGTGTTAATTACCGAAATATTGGAATACGGTCAAACTCAACACTGTCAGACCATAGATAGCCAAACCTTTGCCCAAGAGGACTAACCGACATGCATTCTACTACAAATATCCAACTAGAACAACAAGACCTACCAATCATGCACAACACTGCACCCAACACTCAACATGCTAGATGTCTATATTGTGGCACCATTGGTCATATCTCTTCTGCATGTAGAGTAAACGATTAGTTGATTTAAATATATGTGCATGGATACTAAAGACTAACATATCCAGACCCTACAAGAAATGGGTACCAAAAGTTTCATTTGCAAACTTCTTTGTAGGTGGAACACCCTACTCATGCTAGAAGCAAGTGGATCCTCGACAGCGATTGCTCACGGCACATGACCGGTAATGCTTCTCTATTAGTAATAATATCGAAGAAAGAAAGAAGGATATGTCTCCTTCGGTAATAACTTAAAAGGGTATATAGTTGGTATTGGCAACATTGGTATGGCTCCCTACCTTGTAATTAAAGATGTTTATCTAGTAATTGAGTTAAAACATAACCTACTTAGCGTAAGCTATTTATATAACCATGGTTATGGTATTTACTTTGTCAAAGACAAATGTACTATAATTGATAGCTCAATTGGTAGTACTATCTTTGAAGGTATTAGGAAAGACAACATATACATTTTCTATTTTTGAAGATGCTAACAAAGCAGGTAGATGCTTACTCGCTAACAACGATTAGAGTCAATTATGGAAGATGAGACTCGATCATGCAAATATGGACACAATTTTAAGATTATCTACGAAAATACCGGTATGAGGCTTATCGGACATCGTCTTCAAGAAGGATACGGTATGTAGTGAATATGGAAAGAACAAAGCTATTCGATCCACTTTTAAGTCCAAAATGCTGTAAGTACCACTAAACCTCTATAATTACTGCATATATATCTATTTGGGGCTAGTAGAATTGCTAGCCTAGGTGGAAAGTTATATGCATTTGTAATAGTAGATGATTTCTCTAGATATACGTGGGTATATTTTCTCACACACAAGAATGATGTATTATCTGAATTCGTCACATTTTGTAAGAAAGTTTAAAAGGAGGAAGGATTCATGATCACTTGTATTCGAGGTGATCATGGCGACAAATTTGAGAATATAAAGTTTGAGAAATTTTGTAACACACACGAATATTTGCACGAGTTTTTCTGTCCTAAGACTCCACAACAAAACGGAGTTGTTGAACGTAAGAACAAAACTCAATCTAAAATTTCTAGAGTAATGTTGAAACAATTTAGTCTACCCAAATATTTCTGGACAAAAGTTGTCAATACGGCTTGTTATATTCTCAATAGGGTTCTAATTCGACCTAAATCGAAGAAGACTCCCTATGAGTTATGATTGATAGAACACCCATAGTTTCTTATTTCAAAATTTTTGGTTTTAAATATTTTATTCTTAATACTAAAGATAATTTGGTTAAATTTGACGAAAAAGACGATGAGGGTATATTTTTAGGTCATGCGACCAAAAGCATAGGGTACCGAATCTTCAACAAAAAGTCAATAATCATCGAAGAATCAATGTATATCACCTTCGACGAATTAAACCAACAGACGATCAATGACAATAATGATGAAGACATTAGTACACCAAGCAAGACGTCTATAGGACCAAAAATTGGAACCAGCTACCTTGAAAGTCTACCAAAAAGAATAAAATTTATGGCTGACCACCCCAAGGACCTGGTATTAGGCGAGACCACCCAGGGCGTAAGTACTCGTTTCTCTACTAGAAATATAGCTTCTTGTGTTGCAGTTATTTCACAGTTAGAACCTAACACTATTGAAGAAGCATGTAGTGATAACTATTGGTTAGATGCTATATAAGAGGAACTAAACCAAATTAAACAGAATCAAGTTTGGGAACTTGTTTCCAAGTCCATTGATCATCCGGTCATTGGCACCCGCTAGGTATCCTAAAATAAATTAAATAAGAATGGTTTAGTCACTCGTAACAAGACTCAACTCGTATCTCTAGGATACAACCAAGAGGAAGGAATCGACTACGATGAGACATATGTCCAGTTGCAAGATTAAAATCTATTAACATATGTGCATTTACATATTTTTATAACTTCAAACTTTTTCAAATAGATGTAAAGAGTGCTTTTCTTAATGATTTCATAAAAGAAGAAGTTTACGTAGCTTAACCTCCAGGTTTTACTGATTTCAAAAACCCTGATTTGTATTCAAGTTGAAGAAAGCCCCATACGGTTTGAAACAATCTTCTCGTGCTTCGTATGATCGTTTAAGCTCTTTTTTACTTGATAATAGTTTTTCAAAAGGCAAGGTTGACACTACACTGTTTATAAAGTCTTTCAATAGAAATATTCTTTTAATTTAAATTTATGTTGATGATATTATCTTTGGATCTACTGAGAAATCTCTCTGCCAAAAATTCTTTAAGTGTATGCAGAATGAGTTTGAGATGAACATGATGGACGAACTCAAATTCTTCCATGGACTGTAAATCAAACAAACCAATAATGGGATGTTCATCGACCAAGCCAAGTACACAAAAGATTTACTAAAGAAGTTCGATCTGGAATCTGGAATCTGTCAAACCCCTTAGCTCTCCAATGGCAACTTCAACCAAGCTGGATGTAGATGAACAAGGCAAACCTGTCGACATACATAAATAAGGTATGATTGATAGTTTACTTTATTTAACTATTAGTCGCCCTGATATATTAGTGTTTTCTTGTGTGAAAGATTTTAAGCTAATCCTAAGGAATCACACATATGCGCAGTTAAGCGTATCTTCCGATAACTTGAAGGCACTTACTCTGTCGGCTTATGGTATCCTAAAACCACGTCCTTTGACCTAACCGATTATTCGGATGCTGATTTTGCTGGATGCAAAATGGATTAAAAAAAGTACTAGTGCCACATGTCATTTTATAGGTAAGGCTCTAGTCTCTTGGTTTAGCAAAAAGAAAAATTTTGTTGCATTATCAACTACTCAGGCTGAGTATATTGTCGCAGGACGTTGTTGTACACAAATTTTGTGGATGAAGCGTACATTAGAATACTTTAATTTACGCTACACATACATACCCATTTTCTGTGATAACACTAGAACTATCAACTTGAGTAAGAATCTTGTATGTCACTCTCGCACTAATTATATTGAGATTCGACATCATTTTCTTAGAGACCATCAAGTGACTGGAGATATCAATTTATAATATGTAGACACAGAGAAGCAGTTGGATGACATCTTTACAAAACCTTTAGCAAAAGATCGATTCAATTATTTACATAAGTATCAGGGTATGATTGGTAGTTTACTATTTTTAGAATTAAATAATTGAAAAGGAATAATAAATACAAAGTGACATTTTGAATACTATAAAAAAATTACCTCAAAAGTGTTCGACCAGAACTTGGTTGGCATCGGGTTTTAAACAGAACTTGAATGGCCCCCACTTGTATTTCTTCTTCCTTCACCTCCAAACAGAAGCACAACAGCCGTAAAATACACCCCAAACCCTAGTTTTTTTATCTCTTGATTCCTCCATATTCCTTTGGAGTTTTGCTTCAAAACTTTGAATTCGGGCGTGGAATCTCCTCCTCTTCTACATACTCTATTTTGAGAAGGTATAATCTCTTTTATCTCTCTATTTCTCAAAATTTTCAATTAAATAGAAATTTCCTATTTTTCATTGAAAATTATACCTAGAATAAATAATCCTTTTAAGAGTAAGAAGATGGCTAGTGAAGAAGCCTCAACTTCTGATACTATCCAATGATCTCTTGTCACGACCCGCACCCACTGTTAGGGTACGAGAACGTAACAACGCCCAGCCTACGCCGCAGTGTCGGCGGTAGAACGCTATCCTAGGTCAATCATCTAACAATATAAAGGTACCTGTACAGTTTATACTCTCCGAATGGAGGTGACATAACAATATACATCTCAATCACATCTAGGGTAGAAGAATGAAAGACAGATAGATAGATAGATAGATAGTAACTCAAAGAGAATAGTAGAATAGATGAAAATGTCCAAGTGTCTAGGATAACATAACACCAGAATGTCAACTCATAATACAATAAGTCTAAGAGTCTATATATCTCAACATCTCAAAATACAACTCAGAATGTGAGACAAAAGATAATACCGAAAGACTGTCTAGCTAAACTAGCCTAGACTACTGGGGCAACATCCTCAGCTGCAGGTGGATCCTGCTGAGGGTCCACAACATAAGTATCATCTAGTCCTGCTCCATATAGGTAGTCACCAGGGCCTCATCCTCATCCTCTGTAATATTTTCAACAGGTCCAGTCAGGACAGGAACGAGCACAATACATCTCACGCAGTTCATATCAGGTTAGGAAATACGATACAGGCAATAGAGTAAGATACATGAACTGCTGAAAGGAAATATACGCTGTAAAAGAGATAGCTGTAATGAAATATCTACTGTATATAGAGAACTGTAAGTGACTAGTGATGTAGAGCACAAGATAGGCATATGAATGGCTAGAATTTATACATGATTACACTACTGAGTTTGTACATGACTACTTTAGAATTATTCACATGTCCACTTTTACTCTCCCGTTTCTCCAATCAATACACAAGGATCTATACAAGTTACGTTATTATACATGATATCACATGGGGCCCATGAAAGGGTACACATAATAGTATACATGAGGGCTCAGTAAACATGAGAGTACATGATCACATGAGTGCACATGAATGATGGAAGCATAGGAGTACATGATGATAGTGAAACACACATAACATGAAGTACCCGATGCTCCCGAGGGGGATAACATCTCATGTAAAGATCCATATAGTACCAATCCGTGTTACCAACGTGACAGCATCAAGTAAAGTAATCTAGAGCGAGAAGTAAAGCCTGAACAAGTATGAAACGGTCAGAGAATGTACTCGCCTGATAACTGAATATCTGAAGAGGATATACTGTCTGAGGAGAGGTGTATGGCTCCTAATCAGAGCAATACAAGTCACAACATATCCACAATGGTAAAAATAAAGTATACAATACATACTACATGATTCTAGGTCAATCTGGTCAAAAGTCAACTCTTGGTCAACTCAATAGTCAAACTGGGTCACAGGAAGTCATACTAGGTCAACATTCTAATCAAACTAGTCAAATACTAGTCAACATGATCAATCTGGGTCAAGTCTAGGTCAACTTAGACCAACTAAGGTTTTGGGTCAAACAAAGACTAGTCAGCAAGGTGATTAGGTCAATGGTCAACTATCTAAGTCAATACCACAAGGTTAAGGTATAACAAATACCTATACAAGTATACCACACATATATATACGTATATATATAATACCAACCTTAATCCCACATTCAAGCTAATCCCATATTCCATCTTAAGTCATGACTTGACTCTAAGTATCTAACTTAACCCATACATATCTTAATCTACATAAGTCCTTCCACAAAACCCAAGTCACAATAGTATACTCATATATAGGTCAACCCTAAACCAACTAGTTAATAGCCTAGGGTTTAGTCAAAACTTAGTCAACAAGTCCTCTTAAGTCTATCCAAGCCATTTCTAGGTCAATTAGGTCATGGTTGACCAATAGTTGACTTTAGTCAACCATGGTCAACAATGGTCAACCTTAAGTCAACTAGTCAAACACTAGTTAGGGTTTTAGTCAACTAGTCAAACTAGTTGTTTTAGGTCATTCCTAGACAATTCTAGGTGAACTAGGTCAACCTTGACCTAAGGTTGACTTTGGTCAACCCTTAGTCAACAAGGGTCAACAAGTTGGGTTTTGGGCCATTAGGACTAGCCCCAAGCCATAGGCTAATAATCTTGGCCATAGGCTAGTCTTATAGGTTTCCATACAACCTATACCTAGAAGTCATACATATATATATATATATATATATATATATATATATATATATATATATATATATATATATATATATATATATACACTACCCAAAATCAATATATGAGTACTAAACATAATACAAGCCTACACTCACATATATCTATATAATGACATAAAGAGACCTAATACAAAATGTATATATATCATTTATATATATATATATATATATATATATATATATATATATATATATATATATATATATATATATATATATATATATATATATATATATATATATATATTTTACATATATATATATCATTTATATATACATATATATATATATATATATATATATATATATATATATATATATATATATATTTTATATATATATATATATATATATATATATATATATATATATATATATATCAACCTATATATATATTACATATATATAGAGATAAGAGAGAGAGAGAGACTTAGAGTGAGAGAGAGAGTGAAGAGGACAGTGAGAGAGAGGGGGCTGGGTTCCAGATTCTGGAACCACAATTCCAGACCCCAAACACACACACACACAGTCCATATATACATATATATGTATATACACACAACTCCCTATATACACTACCAAATACCCCCAAAATTCACCCACACTCACACATACATATATACTATGTATATATGTACTAAAATACACTCATACAATGTATTAAACAGATTGAAATTAGGTTTAAAATCCATTTTCAAAAACTGGGAAATATCCCAAAAATAGGAAACTGTGGACTGTGTATTTTGAAATAGGGTAACTCGATTTACACACTCTAAAACGAGCTAAGGCTCGAATCTATTGGTTGGTAACTGACACCCCATAGATACCCTAGTGTCCTAGGTGCCTGACACGACACCACGACACGGTTTCACGTGTCCGATCACACGAAATCATCACACGGGTAAGCACTGATACACGAACACAGTGCACAGCGTCGTACACGTGTTCACGTGTCTCGTGGACACACCACGAGACACGACATGACTCGTTGTTACACACATGTGTAGCCCACATATAGGGCTACACGATGGACACACTATCACGTGTCCACGACACTCGTGGACACAAAACGAACCCCGTATCAGTCGTGAAAACATGACTGATACACGCGTATTTCGACAGCATCGTGCACGTTGTCACACGCCTCGTGCTCGCGACACAGGACACGCTGCACCACGTCCTTGTGTCCTCGTGTACGCCACATGAAGGGCTACACGATGGTATCATTACGAGGCACCCAAGTGTCGTGTCTGCGCGACACGACACGCTCGAAGTTGCCCTCGCGCGCGTGTGCGTTGACAGCCCGTGTCCAGTGCGAGTGATATTTCTCACTCGACACGACACGAAGCGACACCAAATTTTGGGGGCATGTTCGCAGACATTGCCCCCGTGTCCATGTCAAAAATCTCGTGTCCTAGTGTACTGTGTAGTGAGCACGAAGTGTCGGGTAGCAGGGCATGCACGAGGGTCTCGTGCAGTGGGTTCGTGTCTGATTTGGATACGGACACAGCACAAAAATGTGCTCAGTCCACTGGGTATGTGACCTACATGTCTAGGGCTTCACAGAAGTGTAATTTGTTCTATAATTTAACAAAAACAAATCCTATGTGGCATTTCAACAAACAAGGGTTTCTAGCTTAGGATACGTGTCCGATACGGACACCAAACCACTTCTAATTTCCACCAAATTTGTCCTACAGTACCCTAGTACCTAGATGCATGCAAATATGAAGAGAAAACACAAAATTAACAAAGTTTATGGGCATTTACCTATTTGTGCAATTCCAATGAAAATCAAAGAAGAGGGGGGTGTGTATCCTTCAACTTTGTGATGCCAAAAGCTTCCAAATCCTTAATAGCAGGCCCTAACTAGTACCCTCTAGTGTAGGGGAGTCCAATGTAAGAAACTAGAGGTGATTTGGATCAAAATTGATCAAGTTGTGGTCTTGTAAAGAAAATAGGATTTTCTAGGATTTAAATTCATGTAAAATTTTCATGAATGAAAGAAATGGGATTAAATAGAAATGTGGGCTGCTAGGGGGATGCCCTTGGCTGCCATGGGGGTAGGGGAGGTGTCCTTGGCTTTCTTCTAGGCTAAGGCAAGACTTTGTGTAAAGGGGTTGGGATATTTTGAGTAATTTATGGAAAATATCCATAAAGTAAATATAAAGATATTTACTCTACTTTAACCATTGGAAATATCTATCCCCTTAGCATTCTAGGTTAGTAACTAATCTATAGATTAGGCTAAACTTGGTTAGGGGCTCTCATGACACTAACCAATAATAAAAACACATAATACAAATAATTCCAAATAATTTCTAGAAAATTACCAAATTACCCTTTAGGCTAAAAATCACTAATTTGGTGTTCTAAGCCTATGGCTAAGCTTTCATGGTCATGGCAACTTCTAGGTTAAGAAAAACTAGGGTTTACACTAAGTTATACTAACAAGTCACAAAGTCATAAGTCATGACTTAGCATGACTTAGAAATGGTTCAAATCACACTAATAATCACCAAAAATCATATCATGCCCTAAACACCATTAATAAATAATAAAAATAATAAATTTTCAAAAATCCCCAATTTCAGAAAATAGGGTGTTACAAGTCTACCCACCTTAAAATAATTTCGTCCTCGAAATTTAGATGGTCGTACTTCTCCTAGGTCAAACCTCCAACAATCAGGGACGAAGCCACTACCTAGGCAACATACAAGGTCAACAAGCAAATATGGGTAGTAGACCTATACTGGGTCATGTCCAAAAATTGGCTAACAGTTTTAGGTCATAAGGTGTCCTTAATTCAAATCGAAGCCAAAAATAACTCCATGGGGTAAATCAGGATGGAGCCTCGGGTCAGAAAAATCGTACTAAGCAAATAAAGCACACAATGGTATGCCTGAATGGGACACTAAGGTCATGGGTGTAGTATGTCATGTCTAGGTCATGTATGTGAAATTAGTTTTGAGAAAACAACTAGTCTTGTGCTCTTAATTTAAAAGTCACGGTAACGTGTCTACGGTGATCATAATTTAGAGTGGGAAAGGTCTATGGCCTAAATAGAACCAAAAATCGTGATAAAAATAGTGGTACCAGGGGGACAGGTTAAATGGGACAGTCTGTGGTCTCATCTAGGTGCACTAGTCATTCTAGATCAATACTGTCCTATGGTATCAAAACGTACAAGCAATCTAAGGTGTCCGAATTGGGAAGGTAAGGGAACAACAATCATCAAGGCTATAGGGTCGTCTACCATCCTATATGAAAATTGGTTATTAACAAGTAAGTGAGAAATCATTAAAAGTTACTATTCCATAAAATGGTAAAAGAAAATTGAAAATTTAGGCACAAACAATCACAAATAGATTTTAGTCTTGACACGATCTAAGTTGATCAATTTCAGGATAAATCGAGATTTGGGCAAGATGGGAAATCAATGAAATCAAGTATGAGCACGAGCATCCAATGATGAAGATCCAGATCATGATTAAATTTAATTCAACTGGATACGAATACGAGGTTCATAGGCGATAAAATAATTCCAAGGAGAATTGTCAAGGCTGTTGCGGATAAGATTCTAGGGCAAGTTTAACTGTCTCCATCCACGTAGATTAATATATGAAAAAGCGAACCAAAACGCAATAGGTTGATCAGACCATCATGCGCCGGTTCTGATTAGATAATATGTTAGTGGGTGTACACCCAATAAAATATATCATGACCAAGCTTGTAAAACCAAGGATAAATTTATAGCATAAGATATAAGTAAGGGTGGAAATGATGAAAGAAGATACATAGTCCAAGATCCTTAACCAATCGGGTCAAGCATCCAAGGTAAGGTACAAGGTTAAGTATTTAAGGATTCAAGTAGAACATCATCACATGCCAGATCGAAAGAATTGAGCCAAGGTGGATCTCTAATTGAAATAAGAATTAATTTAGTATCATGGTAGAGGTTATAGTTGGCCATTTGACCAGAAAATCATATCAAGAAAATAGAGTACAAGGAGACGGGTTTTAGTAGGACATGGAATACCTACATGAAGGTAGGCTAGACTTGGTCTTACATGTGAAGTTTGTTGGGAGGTAACAGCTAGTATTATACTCCGAATGTCTAAGTCACGGTAAAGGACGTCCAATGATCTAGAATAGAAAGTGGGAGTTCAAGACGTGACAAATTGATGCAAAAATTGAAGAAGATCAAATTAATCCATGGAATAAAATTAATTAGGAATCCAGTAAATAATTTAGGAACACAGTCTTAGGGATAGATAGGCTACTAGATGAATATAGTTAGGGTTCGATCAAATCATAGGTCAAGGTTAGAAGGTCTCAATAAGTCTTGATTCGAGGAAATGTCGAGTAAGTCAGGTTTGGGATACAATCACATAGATTGGTAGAAGAAGCTGAGCAAGATGCAAAAATAGAGGGGACAGTTCATTTCAATGAAAAGCAATTAGCAAGAGGATTAGATGGCAAGAAACAGATAAGAGTTTTCTCATAAATGTGATTGAGTACCTTAAAATAAAAGATATTAATCTAACACAAGAAATTAAAATTAACAACTACAAAAATTTTAAAATCATCAACTAACACCAGGATTCAAAGTTCCACAGTGAATCTTCCAAAATCAAATTCAATTAAGGGAAAAGGAGTTTAAATCAAAATTTCAATGAGATTCTCAAGGGTCATCCCTGGAATCTCTCAAAGTATCCTAACAGTGATTGAGTATCCTCTCTCACTAAGCCTATTCCTCCAATCCTATCACAGGCTGTAGTGATACTCTAGTTCGAATATCACTACATAAACTCGACCTGTATGGGCCACCACTAAAAACGTGTCACGACCCGTACCCACTGTTAGGGTACGAGAACATAACAACGCCCAGCCTACGCCGCAGTGTCGGCGGTAGAACGCTGTCCTAGGTCAATCATCTAACAATATAAAGGTACCTGTACTGTTTATACTCTCCGAATTGAGGTGACATAACAATATACATCTCAATCATATCTAGGGTAGAAGAATGAAAGACAGATAGATAGATAGTAACTCAAAGAGAACAGTAGAATAGATGAAAATGTCCAAGTGTCTAGGATAACATAACACCAGAATGTCAACTCATAATACAATAAGTCTAAGAGTCTATATATCTCAACATCTCAAAATACAACTCAGAATGTGAGACAAAAGATAATACCGAAAGACTGTCTAGCTAAACTAGCCTAGACTACTGGGGCAACATCCTCAGCTGCAGGTGGATCCTGCTAAGGGTCCACAACATAAGTATCATCTAGTCCTACTCCATATAGGTAGTCACCAGGGCCTCATCCTCATCCTCTGTAATATTTTCAACAGGTCCAGTCAGGACAGGAACGAGCACAATACATCTCACGCAGTTCATATCAGGTTAGGAAATATGATACAGGCAATAGAGTAAGATACATGAACTGCTGAAAGGAAATATACACTGTAAAAGAGATAGTTGTAATGAAATATCTACTGTATATAGAGAACTGTAAGTGACTAGTGATGTAGAGCACAAGATAGGCATGTGAATGGCTAGAATTTATACATGATTACACTACTGAGTTTGTACATGACTACTTTGGAATTATTCACATGTCCACTTCTACTCCCCCGTTTCCCCAATCAATACACAAGGATCTATACAAGTTACGTTATTATACATGATATCACATGGGGCCCATAAAAGGGTGCACATGATAGTATACATGAGGGCTCAGTAAACATGAGAGTACATGATCACATGAGTGCACATGAATGATGGAAGCATAAGAGTACATGATGATAGTGAAACACACATAACATGAAGTACCCGATGCTCCCGAGGGGGATAACATCTCATGTAAAGATCCATATAGTACCAATCCGTGTTACCAACGTGACAGCATCAAGTAAAGTAATCTAGAGCGAGAAGTAAAGCCTGAACAAGTATGAAACGGTCAGAGAATGTACTCGCCTGATAACTGAATATCTGAAGAGGATATACTGTCTGAGAAGAGGTGTATGGCTCCTAATCAGAGCAATACAAGTCACAACGTATCCACAATGGTAAAAATAAAGTATACAATGCATACTACATGATTCTAGGTCAATCTGGTCAAAAGTCAACTCTTGGTCAACTCAATAGTCAAACTGGGTCACAGGAAGTCATACTAGGTCAACATTCTAATCAAACTAGTCAAATACTAGTCAACATGATCAATCTGGGTCAAGTCTAGGTCAACTTAGACCAACTAAGGTTTTGGGTCAAACAAAGACTAGTCAGCAAAGTGATTAGGTCAATGGTCAACTATCTAAGTCAATACCACAAGGTTAAGGTATAACAAATACCTATACAAGTATACCACACATATATATACATATATATATATATATATAATACCAACCTTAATCCCACATTCAAGCTAATCCCATATTCCATCTCAAGTCATGACTTGACTCTAAGTATCTAACTTAACCCATACATATCTTAATCTACATAAGTCCTTCCACAAAACCCAAGTCACAATAGTATACTCATATATAGGTCAACCCTAAACCAACTAGTTAATAGCCTAGGGTTTAGTCAAAACTTAGTCAACAAGTCCTCTTAAGTCTATCCAAGCCATTTCTAGGTCAATTAGGTCATGGTTGACCAATAGTTGACTTTAGTCAACCATGGTCAACAATGGTCAACCTTAAGTCAAGTAGTCAAACACTAGTTAGGGTTTTAGTCAACTAGTCAAACTAGTTGTTTTAGGTCATTCCTAGACAATTCTAGGTGAACTAGGTCAACCTTGACCTAAGGTTGACTTTGGTCAACCCTTAGTCAACAAGGGTCAACAAGTTGGGTTTTGGGCCATTAGGGCTAGCCCCAAGCCATAGGCTAATAATCTTGGCCATAGGCTAGTCTTATAGGTTTCCATACAACCTATACTTAGAAGTCATATATATATATATATATATATATATATATATATATATATATATATATATATATATATATATATATATATGTATCTATATACTACCCAAAATCAATATATGAGTACTAAACATAATACAAGCCTACACTCACATATATCTATATAATGACATAAAGAGACCTAATACAAAATGTATATATATCATTTATATATACATATATATATATATGTCTATATATATATATCAACCTATATATATATTACATATATATAGAGATAAGAGAGAGAGAGAGAGAGACTTAGAGTGAGAGAGAGAGTAAAGAGGACAGTGAGAGAGAGGGGGCTGGGTTCCAGATTCTGGAACCACAATTCTAGACCCCAAACACGCACACACACAGTCCATATATACATATATATGTATATACACACAACTCCCTATATACACTACCAAATACCCCCAAAATTCACCCACACTCACACATACATATATACTACGTATATATGTACTAAAATACACTCATACAATGTATTAAACAGATTGAAATTAGGTTTGAAATCCATTTTCAAAAACTGGGAAATATCCTAAAAATAGGAAACTGTGGACTGTGTATTTCGAAACAGGGTAACTCGATTTACACACTCTAAAACGAGCTAAGGCTCGAATCAATTGGTTGGTAACTGACACCCCATAGATACCCTAGTGTCCTAGGTGCCTGACACGACACCACGACATGGTTTCACGTGTCCAATCACACGAAATCATCACACGGGTAAGCACTGATACACGAACACAGTGCACAGCGTCGTGCACGTGTTCACGTGTCTCGTGGACACACCACGAGACACGACACGACTCGTGGTCACACACACGTGTAGCCCACATATAGGGCTACACGATGGACACACTGTCACGTGTCCACGACACTCGTGGACACAAAACGAACCCCGTATCAGTCGTGAAAACACGACTGATACACTCGTGTTTCGACAGCGTCGTGCACGTTGTCACACGCCTCGTGCTCGCGACACAGGACACATCGTACCACGTGCTCGTGTCCTCATGTATGCCACATGAAGGGCTACACGATGGTGTCATTATGAGGCACCCAAGTGTCGTATCCGTGCGACACGACATGCTCGAAGTTGCCCTCGCGCGCGTGTGCGTTGACAGCCCGTGTCCAGTGCGAGTGACATTTCTCACTCGACACGACATGAAGCGACACCAAATTTTGGGGGCATGTTCGCAGACATTGCCCCCGTGTCCATGTCAAAAATCTTGTGTCCTAGTACACTGTGTAGTGAGCACGAAGTGTCGGGTAACAGGGCATGCACGAGGGTCTCGTGCAGTGGGTTCGTGTCCAATTTGGACACGGACACAGCACAAAAATATGCTCAGTCCACTGGGTATGTGACCTACATGTCTAGGGCTTCACAGAAGTGTAATTTGTTCTATAATTTAACAAAAACAAATCCTATGTGGCATTTCAACAAACAAGGGTTTCTAGCTTAGGATACGTGTCCGATACGGACACCAAACCACTTCTAATTTCTACCAAATTTGTCCTATAGTACTCTAGTACCTAGATGCATGCAAATATGAAGAGAAAACACAAAATTAACAAAGTTTATGGGCATTTACCTATTTGTGCAATTCCAATGAAAATCAAAGAAGAGGGGGGGTGTATCCTTCAACTTTGTGATGCCAAAAGCTTCCAAATCCTCAATAGCATGCCCTAACTAGTACCCTCTAGTGTAGGGGAGTCCAATGCAAGAAACTAGAGATTATTTGGATCAAAATTGATCAAGTTGTGGTCTTGTGAAGAAAATAGGATTTTCTAGGATTTAAATTCATGTAAAATTTTCATGAATGAAAGAAATGGGATTAAATAGAAATGTGGGCTGCTAGGGGGATGCCCTTGGCTGCCATGGGGGTAGGGGAGGTGTCCTTGGCTTTCTTCTAGGCAAAGGCAAGACTTTGTGTAAAGGGGTTGGGATATTTTAAGTAATTTATGGAAAATATCCATAAAGTAAATATCAAGATATTTACTCTACTTTAACCATTGGAAATATCTATCCCCTTAGCATTCTAGGTTAGTAACTAATCTCTAGATTAGGCTAAACTTGGTTAGGGGCTCTCATGACACTAACCAATAATAAAAACACATAAATACAAATAATTCCAAATAATTTCTAGAAAATTACCAAATTACCCTTTAGGCTAAAAATCACTAATTTGGTGTTCTAAGCCTATGGCTAAGCTTTCATGGTCATGGCAACTTCTAGGTTAAGAAAAACTAGGGTTTACACTAAGTTATACTAACAAGTCACAAAGTCATAAGTCATGACTTAGCATGACTTAGAAATGGTTCAAATCACACTAATAATCACCAAAAATCATATCATGCCCTAAACACCATTAATAAATAATAAAAATAATAAATTTTCAAAAATCCCCAATTTCAGAAAACAGGGTGTTATATCTCTCTTTTCGCCCATTGAAATGGATGAGGGGGCATTCAATGAGATTTTTGAAACTCTAGAACAATCTTTGCTATGGTATACAGATTTTTTAATTAACAATCTTTTCTCTGGCGCACAGATAAAGTGCACGATCTTTCCGTCTCACAAACCTTATATTGAAACTTTGAGATTGCATAATCTTGTTTCACATTTCCTATTATCACAAATGTAATTTGACTATTTTACTATAATTTCACTTTAGCTGATAATGATTATCTTTTGAAAAGTCGTATCGTCGGTATTGATATTCAATTCAATAAAAATTATTAGCGGCAATCCTACAAATTTCAAACGTAAGTGAGCCGCTTATCGATATCATTGATTTTGAATTCCCTAATGACATAACTTTGAACAATTTTAAGACTCAACTTTGTGCTCGTGATCCAGTTCATCTTGACAAGTTTAAAGCCATAAACTTGAACTTATTTTTCTATGAGTTACATCGGATTATCTATTCCACTGTACTACCCAGTCCACCTCAAAAGACGATGTAACTAGTCTTGAATTGTCTATTATCTATCACATTCGTCATGGGATTTCCTCTTCTGTCCCTAAGACTATTATCTAGATGATGGCTAGGTATCGCGAGAGAACAAGAATCTTCTCTACTCGATGATCCTTTCTATCAACTTTCAACATTTTGAGATCGACTTGTCCT
Organism: Iris pallida; assembly: GCA_029216955.1. Taxonomy (NCBI): domain Eukaryota; kingdom Viridiplantae; phylum Streptophyta; class Magnoliopsida; order Asparagales; family Iridaceae; genus Iris; species Iris pallida. The sequence goes on from JANAVB010027596.1 coordinate 3,706,904, forward strand.
CTCATGCTCGTGACTCTGAGCCCAAGCATCTGCAACTATCTCATCGCAGTGCCTTTGTACCTCATATTCCTCCTACTATACCACCTCCTCTACCTCAGACTAATCATATGTCATTTGAGGGCCTCCATCAGCATTTGGATGTTATACGGCGTGCTCAACTGGATGAGCACAACTCTTTGCGAGCATTTGTGACCGAGACATTTAGGGAATAAGAGTTTCGTGATGCCAGTCAATTTCTAGAACTTGTAAATTCTTTTGCAGATTTATGTTTTGCTCAGACTGGTCAGCATGTCAGTTCTCTTTTACGAGATCCTAGTCTCTGGTTACCGCTATGAGGCTGAGGTGGTTCATTACTACTTCAATCTCGGTAATGCCTATGATTGGTACCGTAGTTATGGTGCTACTCCACATCTATCTCATGGAGCTGACACTTCTAGGGCTGGTCCTTCTAGACATGGTGCTGATGCTGATCGTGTTGATGACGATTCTGTTTAGATGAGGACTTGATCTAGACGCTATAATTCTTTTGTCTAGATGTTATCTTTGTAGACTGTTTATGTCTATATATTCTTGAAAATGTTTCTATATTCCAAGATAGTATTACTTTATTTTATGTACATCTATGATTGTTTGAGATGCTGAGTTGGTTATTCCAAACCTATTTTTTATTATTATGCATATTTTTTATTATTATTTATTGTATCTTTTAATATGCACTTATGCATAGCATATCTTCTAGCTACTGCTTCAAATCATATTTTGCCTGTAAAATTTGTTTACTTTTTTATATTATTTTTTCATTTCTCCACTGTTTGTTTCTTAAGCATAAATTGCGAAAGAGCTTTTTTTCAATTATTTCACTAAATGGCAATGGGGAAGAAAAGGATCTAATAACTTTTTTAGGATATTTTACCAAGAGGAGACAGTACCAAACCAACATTTTGATATTTTTTTCAAAATTAAGACCAAGATATTATATCGATCAAGGTTTGTCAATTATCAAAATGGAAGAGATTGTTGGCCCATTGGTCATGGTCGAACCAGATTTTAATAATTGATCTAACCCTGTCTCAATATAAGGCCTACTTGAATGAACTGCTACATATTGTGTCTACTACGTTCAAGACTTTGGAACTTGGAACTGTGTTTGTCATCGCATATGTATTTCAATTATCAATGTATTTTCATATTTTATTGAGTCTAGAAATACATTATAAATCGCGCCGTACTGGCAAATAGCCAAGAAATATTTTCAAAATACCCTTTTATTTTGAAAACAATCCCACTTACAAAGCCCAACCTACGTCCTAACTGTTGACCTTTCAAAAACACAAAACCTGATTTGTCAACCCAAATCAAACCTATTCTGGCCTAGTTGAATTCACCACGAATTCATCCCAAATTTGGCCCGAGTTCGGCTAGTGGATCGTTGCTTTTAAACTCAATCTTTCCGCAGTTACAGATGCAACGACTATATGCCAAGATTCTCTCATAAAATTATGTCTAAATTTTGTCCGAATTCACCCTTTGAAAATCCTATAAATAAAGAAGAAATTCTACTATTTTAATACACCAATTCACTTTTTTATCTCTTCTCTCTGAGCTTACTATGACCTTCCAAAGCCCTACTAAGCTTTCAATTTCGAATTCCAAGCCAATTACAATCCTCTAATCAATATGCTAGTGCGGTACGTTCTAGAAGTTTTGAGTGATTGTAATCAAGAGGCTTGATAGAAGTAAGACACTTCATAATTGAAGTTGGTCGAGTGCTTCGGATCAAAGCTTGCATTTGTAGAAGTTGTAAGGACTTCGTATAAAAACTTACAGTTTTTTTATAGTGGATTTCAACCGGAAGCTAAAGTTATCTCGACTGGATTAGTCCTCACAAGAGAGAGACCAGAATACATCGCCGTGTTTGAGTTTTCTCTTTGCACTTTACTTTTACTTACTCATATTTGTGATATATTTTTGTGATCTTGCTGCTAACATTTTTAATAACTAATATTCTGTTGCCTACTCTATTCACCCCCTCTAGAGTATAGCGCTTTACATTTCGTTCATACAATCCATAGAGTTATTTCTAAATCCATACTGCTAATTGTAGCATCTTCTATTAAGGGCAACAATCATAACACAATTTTAACCTCGTTAGGGTTGGAGTTGTTACTCAAATCTCGGCCCATTAGCACCTTACTTCTATAACTTGGTGTAGACTTGAAATTATAAGTCAATATTGTAATGCCCAGCTTCGTACGGTACATTGTATTGTCTTGTTAGTTCGAAATGCCTACTTGGACTTGGATTCATGCAAAGGAATCATTTTAGAGATCTATACAGACAAATTGTCAAATTGTGCGTGATTTTTTATCATTGTCACATTTATCTTCAAACTTTAATAAAAAGAGCTAGACCTCTTCTTAGTTTTTATTTATATATTCTATAAGGATGTTTTGCAAATATAAAAAAATTATTATAACAATGGCTTAGGGAATATGAAATATTATATTATTGTATACAAGTAATGGCTTTATAGAAAAGGTGTTATATTAGGTGAACTTAGTATATAGAAATATGAAATATTATATTGTTGTTAACTTAGTATATAGAAATATGAAATATTATATTGTTGTATACAAGTAATGGATTTATAGAAAAGGTTTGGGACTATTGAGTCGCAAGTGTAGTAATCCCTCGATTACGATAGACAAGTATAAAAATCCCTGGATTAAGAGAATGGAGTTATAACAATGGCTCAAGGAATATTGAAGTACAAAAGAAAATGTGTTGCTCAAGTTTTTGTTATTATGCATGTTATATTTTAATAGCTAAATTGTACATGCATGCATAGGCATGGAAACTTGTGCACAAAGTTTAGTTCCTCAAACAGTAATTACGGCAACGAAAGCAATTCGGCCTAGAAGAAATAAGGATAATTAGTGCTGACATATAAGCACAAGTAATTTGGGACCTTCAGTGGGGCTCACTATCTGCACTGGGAGGATCATCGTCTTACCATGAATAGTCCAAAATGGTGTATTATCAGTGGCCGTCATATAATTAAGTTATATGCTAATGACAACTATGTTGTAGGTCTAATAAATTCTTTACAGGGACGAACTCATGACACATTTATATATATTATGAAGGCTAACAAATTGATATAGGAATGAACTCATGACACATTTATATATTATAAATATCAAAATTTATTTGCGAGGAAGGATGGCGGCCTTGGGTAAGATTTACTATTTCAAGTGGCATATATATATATATATATATATATATATATATATATATATATATATATATATATATATATATATATATAAACCACGAGAATTATGTTGGCTGAGGCCTTCATTGAAAATAATGGAAAAGGGAGATGGAGTAGTGAGATGGCCCTTGCTCCTACATGTGTGGGGATGGAGCCCCTAGAGACTTAGCCAAAAAGGACTAAGCTAGAGAAACAAGACACCCTATTTACTACTTCTTACTGTTAGAGTGTAGAGAGCATCATGGTGTGTGCGCCACGCGCCTAGCCTGAACGAAATCAACGAAGACTTTGTGGATATTCGGGAGGGATGCCAGGGCAGCGTCCAATTTGGACTCAGTCCTGGAAGGCCTGCTGGGATCTGAGAGTGAGGGCTATTAGGAGGCTAATCTTTTTGACATCCTCGCCTTCTGGGTGGAGTCCACGATCTTAGCAAAGAAGACCATCAGTCTGTACTTGGTCTCTTCATCCAAAACTTATTCTTCTCTAACTTCATCTTCTATGTCTGTGGTCTCATCTGACGCTTAACCGTCCTCAGAAGCTTATCATATTGAGTCTTCATCAACCGCTACCACATCTTCCTCATTGGGATCCTCAGGTGCCTTGTCAAGAGACTTGGCCTCTTGGTCTTCCTTAAGGGTGGTAGTCTCTTGGTGAACTCCAGGAGTCGAGCTAGAGGCGGTGGGTTTGTTGGGTTTGATTATAGAGGTGCATGCCCCAGTTATGGAACCTACCGTTTGTCGTAGCCTTGCTTACTGGCATGGCGAGGACTCTGAGTAACATGATTTTGGACAGACGCATATGATTATCAGATTATGTCCTGAGAAGGTTTTTAAACATATCATCTCTATCGTACCCTTCTGTTATTATAAATTGTTTCCATTATTAAATAATTTAGGAGTAGAGATATTTTAGCTTTATAGAGCTTATGCATATGTAGTTCTTTCTTAGTGTGACAATTTGATGACTTGTGATTTAGGCCCTTATCTTAGGAATGATAGTATAGCCTGGCTTTAAATAGTGATTCTTGTAGCTAGTTCTTGTTTGTTTATATTCACTAAGTTTTTCAGCCTTGATGATTAATTTATTTTTTATTTTATTTTCTTTTCTTTCAGTATGGCACCCATGACCCGAGCCCGTCGCCTGAGAGCAGCTGCAGCTACTGAGAGTGTGCCTCCACCTCCTACTGTTCAGGAGGTAGTTATCCTTCTATCTAATCAGGGGGTGATGGCACCTCCTTCCATTGAGGAGATGGTGGTAGCCTCGCCAGAGAGTCTTCCTTCATCTCCTGTCGTTCAGGAGATAGCTGCAGATTTGCCTAAAACCGAGAGCCCTTCCCTACCCCTTGTACTCCATACAGTACCACCCGGAGGTTTGTTACTTGACGCAGCCCAGATGTTTGGATATTTCCAAGAGAGGCTATTGGAGTCACAGAGAGTTCATGAGGAGGCCATGAGGGAGCAAATCCAGAGGTTGCTACGTCTGCGGGACTCTATGCTTCTAGGAGGAGAGCCTAGCTCCAAGAGGGCGAGGAGCAGTACCCAGCCCTACCCAGAGTTTGAGTAGTACCCATATATCCAGCCTATATCATCATACCCAGCCCAATCTCCTGTCCAGTAGAGGCCAGCTGAGCCAGAGCCTATCTGTGCCTACTGCAAGAAGTCTGGACACAAGTGGAACAACTGTAGAAAGAGACTAGGATTGTGCCTATTCTGTGGTTCAGCTGCACATTGGGTGCAGCACTGCCCTGATATACCTACCCCAACCAGGGCCCTGCTTCCAGGAGGGAGTTCTAGTTCTCAGACCTAGCTGGAGGTGAGTTTTGACCTAACCTTAGTATTCCTTTTTTGAGAATTTTGATGCATCCCTTGCTTGTATGTTTTGATACCTTGTGATTGCCAAGTACTGTAGCATAGTTGGTATAACTAGAAGAGACCCCAGACTGATATTGCATGCTATGACCCCATAGGTTACACTTTCTAAATGTATGATTTAAGATAGATTTCTGAGACTATGATTGCTGGGGGCTTAACCTAGAAGAGGGTGCGATCATCTTAATTTCGAGGACGAAATTTTTATAAGGTGGGTAGGATTATAACACCCAGTTTTCCAGAAGAGGGTAATTTTGAAATTTTGTAATTATTATTTAATGATATTTATTTCATATTATGATATTTAGTGATTTTTAATTATTTTTTTAAACTATTTAAATTCATGACTTGTGATTCTTGGTGTTTTGCTAGTGAACAGTAGAGACTGCCTACCCTAGAGCCTAGCCATGTGATTAGGGTAATTTTAACATTTTTAGGGTTATTTGAATTTATTAGAATTTATTTGAATTTATGAGAATTTTTAGAATTTATTTTAGAATTTTTTGAATGAGGGTTGACTTTGACTAGCAATGACCATGGTAGACCAACCTAGGAGCTAACCCTAGTTGAGTTTGGACTTGGTTAGGTTATGCAACCCTAGTTAGAGTAGAGTTGACCTATGGTTTAATTATTTGACTCAAGTTAGGATTTAAGTCATAAGCCATGACTTGTGGTTGCACCTTAATCAATAACTTAGCCTTAAAAGCCCATAGGCCCATACCACTAGCCAAACCCTAACCCTAACAAGTCTTGGCCAGCCACTACACCCATTGGGAACCCCCCTATAAGTATTCTCTTCCAATTAGGGCTAGCCTCTTAGAAAGAACAAAGCTTTGGAAAGAGGTGAGCCTCCATCTTCAAAAATCCATAGTAATTCCATTTTATCTCCTTTTTCCCTCCAATCAATTGCATTAGATCCTAATTTTAGTTTTCTTGCTGTTTGTCGCGTTCAACCTCAACTTTGGGGCAATTTGGAGAAGTTTGCTAGCAAGAGGAACCCCCCCCCATTTGAGGCTTTTCTTGTATTTTGACACCAATAGGTAAATCAATATAAACACCATTAAAATTCTAGTTTCTTTGTATGTAGACCTAGCCCTAAGTGTTCTGGTCCTGTAGGTATGCCTAGACCTTGGTTTCGTGTCCTTTTCGTGTCCTAAATGGACACGTATCAGTGTTAGTGTTAAGGTGTTTGTTGAAATGCCCCAAAGGGCATTTCGAGTGATTTTTCAGGAAGTGTTTGAATAGAAAATTAAGTTTTTAGGTCGCTTATGGGTTTCTAATTGTTTGGACACATTTCATGTCGTTCGGGGTTGTACTGGACTCGTGAACATGCCTACGTGCGCGTATACAGGGATCTCCTGCTACTCGTGGTCTTGTGCTCACTACACCGGCCACGTGGCGAGCTGAGTTTGGACGAGGGAGTGGGGGCAATGTCTGCGAGTCTCCCCCCCAAGTCCCAAGTCTCCTTGTGTCATGTCGGACACGAGATTCACTCTGTACAGGTTTTATACTGTTGGTTCAGTCTGTATTTTTGGGTTCGGACACGGCTTTGTAATTCAGACACGACACGGTCTAGACCCGATTTAGGGTATCTATTCCCTAGCACTAGACACACTCTAACACTGGACACGGACACAACCATTCTCGTGTTGTGTTTCGAGTCCTATTGGACTCGACATGGCTGCATGAGGCAGCCCAATGCACAGTTTTGACACTAGCTAAAGAGCATGCTTGGACACCTCGTGTCCACTTGTGTGGACACGAGAGCACTTCCCTAGGACACGTGCACATGTGTACTTCATGTTGGCACATTTGATTTGTATTTAATTAGGTTTTCCACATGATTCTTTAGGGTTCGAATGAATTCTTTTACTGATACATGGAATTCCCTGGGTTTGGACACATGTGTCCTAATCTATGGACACGAGTGAATGCTTGGGCATGCCTGTCATACCCCACACATCTGTATACACCTGTACACCTAATTTCACCTTTTGATTTTAAGTTTGCAAGATTTGAGGATTTCAATTGGGAGTAAAAAAAAAGGAGGTATCAGTCTTTGTTCCAGTTTGATTTTGTTTTGAAAATTGATCTTGTATACACATATATGTATGTATTGAGATTGTCACTTTGCTAACTGAGATAATTCCTGTTATTGTAATAAACTGAAACATCACATCTTTTGTTCACTGTCAACTGAAACCTATTTCACTCACCCACATTTCAAAATTCTGAACACCCTATCTACCCTGTCACATTGCAATTAAACCTGAGATTGTTGAATGGTTAACTTTCATATTTAAATTGGTTCTCCCCTATGTGTATTAATCTGAGATGGTATGTACATTGTCTTGTTTCTATCCCTTCATTTTTGAATATAACCTGAGAATGAGTTTTGGACTTTGGGTTAATTTGATCTGGTTTAGAGTTCAATTTCTGGGTTGATGTGTTGGACTGAACTGTAAACTATTTTCCTATTTTTTTCCTTCTTATTTACCACACTTTTTCCCTCATGAACTTCACTGTTTATTCAATACACTGATCCCTTGCACTACTACCTGTTTTCAGCATTGGCACACACACCCCCTACTCCACAGTTTCACTGTCACACATGGTCCTGCCTACACACAAATGCATATTGTATGGTGCACTAAAATCGAGATTTGAACTTGGGTTGAATGTAAACTGTAGACTGAATGGTCTTAAACCTGAAATGTAATCTCTGAAATACTGAATTCATGTTAAACCTGAGTTCTGATTCCTTAAGGCTGAGATCAAGTGAATGCTTAATTCATGTTAGACTGTCTATGTGATTACTTGAACTGTCAACTAGAAATTGGTTTCCTTTCCTTCTATAGAACTAAGTTTGAATGGTATTATTTTATTGGTAAAGCTGAATTGTTCATTGGCTGTATTGACATGGCATTTTTCCTAAAACCTGAGAGTTTCTTCCCTTGTGTGAAACATGAGCTTAACTGTCAATGACAGCCACAGAAATCTGGGTTTGTTCGAACTACCTTGATTCAATATATTAAAATCTGAGTTGTATGGACTGAAATTGAATGGGATGTTCACTGTTGCACACCCTCACACCCTTCACTATTTTTTTGTCACCCACTGTCACTGAATTTCTGAGAACAGAGGTGTGTTCCTGAGAAATCAGTTGAACATGTTCACACATTATTGCACACACAAGCTGAAATCTAAACACACTCTCACCCTCTCATATTACACACACACAAGTACCTAGTTTACATTGACACCTATCTAAACTCTATACACACACATCTACACAGTTTGGCACACACTCTATGTAAACACACACATTGCTTTCATGTCACCTTTAAACACACACACGCATGTGTTCCTATCTAACCTCTGTACACACATACACATATATAATTTCCACCACTATTTTTCCTAACACATACACACAGCCTCCTATTCTAACACACACATTACACCACCTACCCTTACATGTACCACATCCTAACACATACACACAACTCACAAACTCTCTACACACACACATTCATGATACACTCTCAAGTCCCACACACATACACATACATGTACACAATCACATTTCCTTCCTTGTTTTCTATGTATATACATATGTATGTGTGGTATTCACATAGGAGCCTATGTACTAATCTGTATATTCTATATTGAGTTGTGTAGGCCATATTATATTGCATAGCCATATAACATGTGTATTGTTTTGTTATAGATAATATTGTCTTGTGGTCATATGATTTATGGTTGGTCTTAGGCATGGTATTGCCTTAGCGCATGGCCTAGTCTCTTAGCCTATGGCCTATGGTAGTGTCTGTGTGTCAGTTTAGAGTCTGGATTAGACTTGTGTAGTCTTGTTAGACTTAGAATAGACTAGTTAGACTAGTATAGACTTGTTTGACCTAGGTTTGACTCTAGGGTTGACCAGAGTTGACCAAGGGTTGACTTTGGCCTAGATTGACCTAGAATCATATAGAATGCATAGTAGGACTTCATTATATCAATTTAGACTTATTGTGACCTGTGCTGTTCTGATTAGGAGCCAGATACCTCTCCTTGGACAGTATATTTCATCCGGACACTCAGATATAGGTGAGTACATTCTCTGATCATTTCATATCCTGCTTAGAATTATTTTCTGCATTAAATTACTTTACTTGATATTGTCACATTGGTCACACGGATTAGTACTGTATGGATCCCTTCTTAAGATGTTATCCCTTCAGGGAGCATCGGGTACTCTATGTTCTGTGCATTTCACTTACATGGCGTATCATATGCTTCTTTGGTTCTTTGATCACTTGTGACATATACTCATATGATCACAGAGTCTTCTCTGAATCCTTATCCCATTTATTGGGTCTATCAGAATTCCCATTTATAGGACATCTATGTATCACCCTTCGGGGGCATATCACCCTTTGGGGGCTTATCACCCTTCGGGGGCATATCACCCTTCGGAGGCATATCACCCTTCAGGGGCTTATCACCCTTTGGGGGCATATCACCTTCGGGGGCTTAGCACCCTTTGGGGGCATATCACCCTTTGGGGGCTTACCACCCTTCGGAGGCTGTTACATAGAATTATAACATAACCTGGTTGGATCCTTGTGTATTAATTGGGGGTACGGGGGAGTATAAATAGCCATGTGAACAATTCCAAAGTAGAATAGCCATGTACGTCTCTTTAGTATAGCCATGTACAATCAAGCCATTCACATGTCGACTTTGTACTCTAAATCACTAGTCACTGGTAGCTCTTTACTTATAGTAGATATTTTTATTACAGTTCTCTCTCTCTCTCTGTTTACATACTGCATTTTTCAGTATCTATATCTTACTTTACTGCATGATTATATTTCTAACCTGCTATGAACTGTTGAGATGTATTGTACTCGCTCCTGTCCTGACTGGACCTGTTAAAAATATTACATAGGACGAGGAGGAGGCTCGTAAGGATACCTTCTACGGGACAGCTCTAGCTGAGTACATCACCCCCACTGCCTAGACTAGTTTATTTAGGCCTTATCTTATTTTTATGTTGTCTTGAGACTGTTTAGCTAGACTTTACTTCTGTTCAGAGATGTTGAGTTGTATATATTCTTTCATATTCAGTAGCTGAGATATGTACTCTGGATATTTGCTGGAATATTACCTTAGACTATTCTATCTTCTGTTTTTTCTTGAGTTCTATATCATATCGTGCTTTTTTCTTCCTTAGTTGTGATTGAGTTTATTTACTGCTTAGTATTATATTTCTAGATGTATGTTGACCTAGGACAGCGTTCTACCGCTGACACTGTAGCGTAGGCTGGGCGTTGTTATGTTCTCGTACCCTCACAGTGGGTACGGGTCGTGACACGTTTTTAGTGGTGGCCCATGCAGGTCGAGTTTATGTAGTGGTATTCGAACTATAGTATCACTACAGCCTGCAGTAGGATTAGGATATACATTTTGAAGATACTCAATCATAGTTAGGATTCCTTGAAAGATTCCTGGGACGACCCTTGAAAATCTTGTTTAAACTTCAATTTGAATCATTTCCCTTGTTTTGTTGCTCTCACTCCTTGATTATTGAATTTGATTTTGTTGGATCGTTGTTGATTTGATTTTCCTATTGAGATGAATTTTTATGGCCTGAGTTACGATATTTTTCTGATAACATATGTCGACGGGAATACAGGGATGGTAAAACGTCTACTTGATTATGGAGCTTGTAGTTTATCGCAGCCATATTAGCTGGCATGGCGGAAACATAGAGACCTGACTTCGGATGTACGTATCTTGGTTATGAGATTTGGAATTTTACGCAGCTATACTAGTCGGCATAGCGAGAATTCCAGACGACATGATTATAGAGGTGCATGCCCCAGTTATGGGACCTATCGTTTGTCGTAACCTTGCTTACTGGCATGGCGAGGACTCTGAGTAACATGATTTTGAACAGACGTATATGATTATCAGATTATGTCCTGAGAAGGTTTTTAAACATATCATCTCTATCGTATCCTTCTGTTATTATAAATTGTTTTCCATTATCAAATAATTTCGGAGTAGAGATATTTTAGCTTTATAGAGCTTATGCATATGTAGTTCTTTCTTAGTGTGACGATTTGATGACTTGTGATTTAGGCCCTTATCTTAGGAATGATAGTATAGCCTGGCTTTAAATAGTGATTCTTGTAGCTGGTTCTCCTTTGTTTATATTCACTAAGTTTTTTAGCCTTGATGATTAATTTATTTTTTATTTTATTTTCTTTTCTTTCATTATGGCACCCATGACCCGAGCCCGTCACCTGAGAGCAGCTGCAGCTACTGAGAGTGTGCCTCCACCTCCTACTGTTCAGGAGGTAGTTATCCCTCTATCTGATCAGGGGGTGGTGGCACCTCCTGCCATTGAGGAGATGGTAGTAGCCTCGCCAGAGAGTCTTCCTTCATCTCCTGTCGTTCAGGAGATAGCTGCAGATTTGCCTGAAACCGAGAGCCCTTCCCTACCCCTTGTACTCCATACAGTACCACCCGGAGGTTGGTTACTTGACGCAGCCCAGATGTTTGGATATTTCCAAGAGAGGCTGTTGGAGTCACAGAGAGTTCATGAGGAGGCCATGAGGGAGCAAATCCAGAGGTTGCTACGTCTGAAGGACTCTGTGCTTCTAGGAGGAGAGCCTAGCTCCAAGAGGGCGAGGAGCAGTACCCAGCCCTACCTAGAGTTTGAGGAGTACCCATATATCCAGCCTATTTCATCATACCCAGCCCAGTCTCCTCTCCAGTAGAGGCCAGCTGAGCCAGAGCCTATCTGTGCCTACTGCAAGAAGTCTGGACAAAAGTGGAACAACTGTAGAAAGAGACTAGGATTGTGCCTATTCTGTGGTTCAGCTGCACACTAGGTGCAGCACTGCCCTGATATACCTGCCCCAACCAGGGCCCTACTTCCAGGAGGGAGTTCTAGTTCTCAGACCTAGCTGGAGGTGAGTTTTGACCTAACCTTAGTATTTCTTTTTGAGAATTTTGATGCATCCCTTGCTTGTATGTTTTGATACCTTGTGATTGCCTAGTACTGTAGCATAGTTGGTATAACTAGAAGAGACCCCAGACTGATATTGCATGCCATGACCCCATAGGTTACTCTTTCCAAATGTATGATTTAAGATAGATTTTTGAGACTATGATTGCTGGGGGCTTAACCTAGAAGAGGGTGCGATCATCTTAATTTCGAGGACGAAATTTTTATAAGGTGGGTAGGATTATAACACCCAGTTTTCCAGAAGAGGGTAATTTTGAAATTTTGTAATTATTATTTAATGATATTTATTTCATATTATGATTTTTAGTGATTTTTAATTATTTTTTTAAACTATTTAAATTCATGACTTGTGATTCTTGGTGTTTTGCTAGTGAACAGTAGAGACTGCCTACCCTAGAGCCTAGCCATGTAATTAGGGTAATTTTGACATTTTTAGGGTTATTTGAATTTATTTGAATTTATTTGAATTTATGGGAATTTTTAGAATTTATTTTGAAATTGTTTGAATGAGGGTTGACTAGGTTGACTTTGACTAGCAATGACCATGGTAGACCAACCTAGGAGCTAACCCTGGTTGAGTTTGGACTTGGTTAGGTTATGCAACCCAAGTTAGAGTAGAGTTGACCTATGGTTTGATTATTTGACTCAAGTTAGGATTTAAGTCATAAGCCATGACTTGTGGTTGCACCTTAATCAATAACTTAGCCTTAAAAGCCCATAGGCCCACACCACTAGCCAAACCCTAACCCTAACAAGTCTTGGCCAGCCACTACACCCATTGGGAACCCCCCTATAAGTATTCTCTTTCAATTAGGGATAGCCTTTTAGGAAGAACAAAGCTTTGGAAAGAGGTGAGCCTCCATCTTCAAAAATCCATAGTAATTCCATTTTATCTCTTTTTTCCTCCAATCAATTGCATTAGATCCTAATTTTAGTTTTCTTGCTGTTTGTGGTGTTCAACCTCAGCTTTGGGGCAATTTGGAGAAGTTTGCTAGCAAGAGGAACCCCCCTATTTGAGGCTTTTCTTGCATTTTGACACCAATAGGTAAATCAATATAAACACCATTAAAATTCTAGTTTCTTTGCATGTTGACCTAGCCCTAAGTGTCCTAGTTTTGTAGGTATGCCTAGACCTTGGTTTCGTGTCCTTTTCGTGTCCTAAATGGACACGTATCAGTGTTAGTGTTAAGGTGTTTGTTGAAATGCACCAAAGGGCATTTCGAATGATTTTTCAGGAAGTGTTTGAATAGGAAATTAAGTTTTTAGGTCGCTTATGGGTTTCTGATTGTTTGGACACATTTTGTGTCATGTCGGGATCGTACTGGACTCGTGCACATGCCTGCGCGCGCGTGTACAGTGATCCCCTGCTACTCGTGGCCTTGTGCTCACTGCACAGGCCACGTGGCGAGCTGAGTTTGGACGAGGGGGTGGGGGCAACGTCTGCGAGTCTCCCCCCAAGTCCCAAGTCTCTTCGTGTCGTGTCGGACACGAGATTCACTCTGCACAGGTTTTACACTATTGGTTCAGTCTGTATTTTTGGGTTCGGACCCGGCTTTGTAATTCAGACACGACATGGTCTAGACCCGATTCAGGGTATCTATTCCCTAGCCCTAGACCCACTCTAACACTGGACACGGACACAACCATTCTCATGTTGTGTGTCGAGTCCTATTGGACTCGACATGGCTGCACGAGGCAGCCCAATACACAGTTTTGACACTGGCTAAATAGCATGCTTGGACACCTCGTGTCCACTTGTGTGGACACGAAAGCACTTCCCTAGGACACATGCACATGTGTACTTCATGTTGGCACATTTGATTTGTATTTAATTAGGTTTTCCACATGATTCTTTAGGGTTCGAATGAATTCTTTTACTGATACATGGAATTCCCTGGGTTTGGACACATGTGTCCTAATCTATGGACACGAGTGAATGCTTGGGCATGCCTGTCATACCCCACACATCTGCATACACCTGTACACCTAATTTCACCTTTTGATTTTAAGTTTGCAAGATTTGAGGATTTCAATTGGGAGTAAATAAAGGAGGTATCAGTCTTTGTTCCAGTTTGATTTTGTTTTGAACATTGATCTTGTATACACATATATGTATGTATTGAGATTGTCACTTTGCTAACTGAGATAATTCATGTTATTATAATAAACTGAAACATCACATCTTTTGTTCACTGTCAACTGAAACCTATTTCACTCACCCACATTTCAAAATTCTGAACACCCTATCTACCCTGTCACATTGCAATTAAACCTGAGATTGTTGAATGGTTAACTTTCACATTTAAATTGGTTCTCCCCTATGTGTATTAATCTGAGATGGTATGTACATTGTCTTGTTTCCATCCCTTCATTTTTGAATATAACCTTAGAATGAGTTTTGGACTTTGGGTTGATTTGATCTGGTTTAGAGTTCAATTTCTGGGTTGATGTGTTGGACTGAACTGTAAATTGTTTTCCTATTTTTTTCCTCCTCATTTACCACACTTTTTCCCTCATGAACTTCACTGTTTATTCAATACACTGATCCCTTGCACTACTACCTGTTTTCAGCATTGGCACACACACCCCCTATTCTACAGTTTCACTGTCACATATGGTCCTGCCTACACACAAATGCACATTGTATGGTACACTAAAACCGAGATTTTGACTTGGGTTGAATGTAAACTGTAGACTGAATGGTCTTAAACCTGAAATGTAATCTCTGAAATACTGAATTCATGTTAAACCTGAGTTTTGATTCCTTAAGGCTGAGATCAAGTGAATGCTTAATTCATGTTAGACTGTCTATGTGATTAATTGAACTGTCAACTAGAAATTGGTTTCCTTTCCTTCTATAGAACTAAGTTTGAATGGTATTATTTCATTAGTAAAACTGAATTGTTCATTGGCTGTATTGACATGGCATTTTTTCTAAAACCTGAGAGTTTCTTCCCTTGTGTGAAATATGAGCTTCACTGTCAAAGACAGCCACAGAAATCTGGGTTTGTTTGAACTACCTTGATTCAATGTATTAAAATCTGAGTTGTATGGACTGAAATTGAATGGGATGTTCACTGTTGCACACCCTCACACCCTTCACTGTTTTTTTGTCACCCACTGTCACTGAATTTCTGAGAACACATGTGTGTTCCTGAGAAATCAGTTGAACATGTTCACACATTATTGCACACACAAGCTGAAATCTAAACACACCCTCACCCTCTCATGTTACACACACACAAGTACCTAGTTTACATTGACACCTATCTAAACTCTATACACACACATCTACACAGTTTGGCACACACTCTATGTAAACACACACATTGCTATCCTGTCACCTTTAAACACACACACACATGTGTTCCTATCTAACCTCTATACACACATACACATATGTGATTTCTACCACTGTTTTTCCTAACACATACACACAGCCTCCTATTCTAACACACATTGCACCACCTACCCTTACATGTACCACATTCTAACACATACACACAACTCACAAACTCTCTACACACACACATTCATGATACACTCTCAAGTCCCACACACATACACACACATGTACACAATCACATTTCCTTCCTTGTTTTCTACGTATATACATATGTATGTGTGGTATTCACATAGGAGCCTATGTACTAATCTGTATATTCTATATTGAGTTGTGTAGGCCATATTATATTGCATAGCCATATCAACATGTGTATTGTTTTGTTATAGATAATATTGTCTTGTGGTCATATGATTTATGGTTGGTCTTAGGCATGGTATTGCCTTAGCCCATGGCCTAGTCTCTTAGCCTATGGCCTATGGTAGTGTCTGTGTGTCAGTTTAGAGTCTGGATTAGACTTGTGTAGTCTTGTTAGACTTAGAATAGACTAGTTAGACTAGTATAGACTTGTTTGACCTAGGTTTGACTCTAGGGTTGACCAGAGTTGACCAAGAGTTGACTTTGGCCTAGATTGATCTAGAATCATATAGAATGCATAGTAGGACTTCATTATATCATTTTAGACTTGTTGTGACCTGTGATGTTCTGATTAGGAGCCAGATACCTCTCCTCGGACAGTACAATTCATCCGGACTCTCAGATATAGGCGAGTACATTCTCTGATCATTTCATATCCTGCTTAGAATTATTTCCTTTATTAAATTACTTTACTTGATACTGTCACGTTGGTCACACGGATTAGTACTATATGGATCCCTTCTTGAGATGTTATCCCTTCAGGGAGCATCGGGTACTCTATGTTCTGTGCGTTTCACTTACATGGCGTATCATATACTTCTTTGGTTCTTTGATCACTTGTGACATATACTCATATGATCACAAAGTCTTCTCTGAATCCTTATCCCATTTATTGGGTCTATCAGAATCCCCATTTATGGGACTACTATGTATCACCCTTCGGGAGCATATCACCCTTTGGGGGCTTATCACCCTTCGGGGACATATCACCCTTCGGGGGCTTATCACCCTTTGGGGACATATCACCCTTCGGAGGCTTATCACCCTTTGGCGGCATATCACCCTTTGGGGGCTTACCACCCTTCGGAGGCTGTTACATAGAAGCATAACATAACCTGGTTGGATCCTTATATATTAATTGGGGGTACGGGGGAGTATAAATAGCCATGTGAACAATTCCAAAGTAGAATAGCCATGTACGCCTCTTTAGTATAGCCATGTACAATCAAGCCGTTCACATGTCGACTTTGTACTCTAAATCACTAGTCACTGGTAGCTCTTTACTTAAAGTAGATATTTCTATTACAGTTCTCTCTCTCTGTTTACATACTGCATTTCTTCAGTATCTATATCTTACTTTACTGCCTGATTATATTTTCTAACCTGCTATGAACTGTTGAGATGTATTGTACTCGCTCCTGTCCTGACTGGACCTATTGAAAATATTACAGAGGACGAGGAGGAGGCCCATGAGGATACCTTCTACGGGACAGCTCTAGCTGAGGACATCACCCCCACTGCCTAGACTAGTTTAGTTAGGCCTTATCTTATTTTTATGTTGTCTTGAGACTGTTTAGCTAGACTTTACTTCTGTTCAGAGATTATTTTATCAACATGTTTGTTATTATCTTGTACAAATACAATTTAGACTTGTGAGACATCATCCCAGTGGAGACTTTTGGTTCTAGGGAACCGGAGTGGGACAAATATCATGTCTATCACTATTTGGATTTTTAGAATTTGAAGAGTTGTATTTCCTCGATCTCGAGTTACATACATCTATAAGTATTATGTAAACTATATTGCCATAACTGACACCACATATCAAAGATATAAATTAGTTTAACCGATTTCTATCGTATATGTCATCCCTGACATATGCTATTGTTCCTCCTCTCTAATTCCTTTCTTGTAGGTGCTAGATGCATCAGAAAATTAAATTACACTAGATCATTTCTTCCAATGTCATCATTTTATACCAAAATTCATAAGAAATGAATTCAAATAGATGACACCAAAATTTAATTTGAAAAGAAGCAAACAACTTCAGATTGACTACATAACTTTCGATTATTTATAAAGTCACATCCAAAGTTGATCAGGGCTATCCTATTTCTGGCAGTTCAGTTAAACTTAGGACTGCCACAATTTCTGGCAGTTCTAGGTACTTTATGGACTGCTAGAAAATGTGGCAGTCCAGTTAAACACGAGATGGACTGCCAGAAAATGTGGCAGTCCAGTTAAACACGAGCTCTAGACTGCCACATTTTCTGGCAGTACATAAAGTATCTAGGACTGCCAAAAATAGGATGTGCCCTGATCAACTTTTGATGTGCCCTTATAAATAACTATATAAAACTATTTTAAACTTTAGCATGTTAGTCTAGATACCATGACATTATTCTAAGCATTAGATATTAGACCCTTTGAAGCAAGATTAACAAACTTGAGTAACAGTATCACGGACAAGCATGATCCAGAAAAATAAACAACCAGCCAATACAACTTAAGACATTGACATGTAATTTTCTATGTTGATTCAAAGTAGTAATGATGTTAGCATATGATCAAGACTAAAGAATAGCAAATACTCTCTTTAGAGACATAGAGTGCTAAAGAACAAGATTAACAAAACTTCAGGGAGATAATATGATAAATAATGGCTTAATAATTGTAACAAAAAATTTACTGTACAAATAAAAATTTATATAAAATTCAAAAAAATGATAGAAGTTAGGAAAATTTCAAATAAAGATAGGATACGACAGAGCGTCTGTCGAAAAATGGGCCATGTCCATTTGGCCATCTGTCGAAATTTGGATATGTCCAAATTTCGACAAACCGTCTGTCGAAAAAATCGACACGGCCGGCCGGTTTGGTTTAATATTGGTTGTGTGGGGGGTTGGAGAGTTAGTAGTTGGTGGTTGGGGGGAGGAGTATATGTTGGATGGGTTCACAGCAAAGGGGGGAGGAGTAGAAACAGGCTCGAAGAAGAAGAAGAAGAAGAAGAAGGGAAGGTTAGTTTAGTTTAACTTATAAATTATTTATGAATTATATTATTATTAGTATTTGTCATGTCCTAAATCCTAATCCCCTAACCATAATACAAACCTTAGTCTAATCCTTGATCTAAATCCTAACCCCCTAACCTTAGCCTAATGTACCCCAAATCCTAAACTAAACCTTACTCTAATCCTAACCCTAATGTATACCCCAACTATAATCCAAAACCCAAAACATGAACTAAACCCTAAGACTAATCCTATCCCTAATTAGACTCCAACCCTAACCATAAAACTAATCCTAACCCTAATCTAGACCACGACCCTAACCCTAACCTTAACCCCTAACCAAATCTAAACCCTAATCCTAGCCCTAACCCTAACCCTAATCCATAACCTAATCTAGACCCCAACCCTCACCCTAACCCTAACCCAAAAACTAAATCCTAACCTAATCCAAATTCTTATAATGACTATAAAATTATGTGTTTTGACAACCATCATTTACATATGGCTAGCCAAAACGATAGTCGTATATCAGGGGAGGGGAACTACAGAATTGATTAAGCAGCAATGCGAGTCACACATATGTAGTCTAATATTTACTAGAGAGGTATATTAAATTTTAATTGTGTTAGTCAATAAAATTTACATTTTATATGTTTAGTATTTATATATAGCTATGTTATTATAAAAGAGAAGTGCGGTGTCGAGAACACAATACATGGCGCTATGAGGGACAACTTGGTTTTTGGAAGTTGACTAGTGACCAAGAAGCTTTGTTGCACGTATTTGGTTTTTAATACCTTGATCAAATATGTTTTCTACGTCACGATAGAGACTTGATCCTTAGTCTAGTAGAGCGCTGGTGGCCCGGACGAAATACGTTCCAGCTACCGTTCGGCGAAATGACTATTGACCTTAAAGATGTTGTAAATATTTTAGGTCTACCTATTACAGATGAACCTATAATATTTGTTGATTCATTTTTTGTTGAGACAGCGATCATGGAGTACCTTGGTGCGGAGGCACCAAAATTGAAAGACAAAGGCTTAATGTCGTATACATGGCTCCGTCAGAATTTTATGCATATAGATCATATTGGTGACGAAGAAATCTCAGTTAATAAGGAATGGATAAGTATTAAATTTATGGTTAATATTTATACACATAAATTATATATCAATTTAGTTTCGCTAATATAATTTTTTCATAATCTGTTTAGGTCATTGCTTGCACCAGAGCCTATTTACTAGGTCTTATTAATGTAGTTTTGTTTCCAGACTCATTAGATATGGTAAATTTACGGTTTCTGTCATTTCTGAAAGATTTGACGGAACCGACGATTCATGCTTGGGGAGCGTTAATGCTGGAATATCTATACAGTGCTATGTCAGATTTTGGGCAGTTCCAGTCAATGGACAAATTAATGAAAAATTTAAATAGATGCGCTACATTGATCCAGGTAAGAAAATTGTTTGAATTTGGTATACATTTAAAATTTGTACACTTATATCATATATATTTTAAGTTTTTTCCTACGAGCATTTTTCTATCGATATGCCACTTTTCTGTATCAGTAGCGACACACATGTATTTTAGATAGCTTTACGGTGGACTACTGATGCAGTATATTCCGCACACTGTGTTTACTCGGTTGTCCCAATATAGGGCCAATTTGATTCACTACAGATTTTAGAGGTAAATTAAATTCATCATTCTACATTTATTAAGTTTATTATGTTTTATTACCTTATAATTATTTGCCATAAAATAGGTTCAAATGGTGCATTATTGTATGAATCCTTATCCTTCTGAGATAGAATGAACAACATATGAATTAAGTCTTCATAGGTTTTACATAATATACCATGGAGACATAATGTATCATCCAGCTGATCGGGTTATACGGTAATTCGGTATGAAACAACATATACCCGAAGACCCGCCTCACTAGAATCGTGGTAGAGGAAGTGCCACCGCAAGAGTTCGCAAATTAATTACTGCTTGGAATTCCAGACTAGAGACACATAACATCTCACATTTGTCTCAGAATATAGCAACTATGGAGGACGGTAAGTTATTTTAAAGTTAATATTTTTTTCATATTGTATCATATATATGCTCCTATTGTCTCATATATATGCTCATATTTTACTAACGGTACAGTATACGGGAATATTTTATTTAAATCATGGTGGGGATCTCCAATTATAAGCAACAGATGCTACATATATCAGGAGCCTCGATTCGAGCATAGAGCTATAGATGATTATAGTTTGCGTGAATTTTATTAACATATAATAAGAACTGATGTAAGTAATTTATTATTGTAAACTAATATTTCAGCTTACATAAGAACTAACGTAAATAATGTGTTATTATTTTAAGTTCTAACTTTGGAGCAAGCATGTGATAACCCAAATCCTGAAATATTGAGAACGACGGTAAAAAACTTTTTAGGTTGGGTGAAAGCGGATCCGGATCGTCCGAACCCTCCGCTACATATTTCGTCTGATTATCCTGTAGGCATTATTAGCCAACGTGAACCACTTCCCCGCATGGTTAGGCACTATGCCACCCAACCGTTCCCCGATAGCCCGCCTCAGCAAGCTTACGAGATCCCGCCTCAGCAAGCTGGCCAGTGGACTTTGCAGTGGGTTGGCCAGGGGACTTCCTAGTGGGTTGGCCAGGAGACTTTCCAGTGGACTGGCTAGGGGACTTCCCAGTGGGCTAGCCAGGGTTCTTCGTAGTGAGCTGGCCAGGAGACTTCCTAGTGAGCTGGCCAGGGAACTTCCCAGTGGGCTGGCCAGGGTTCTTCGCAGTGGGCTGGCCAGGAGACTTCCCAGTGGGCTGGCCAGGGTTCTTCGCAATGGACTGGCCAGGCGACTTCCCAGTGGGCTGGCCAGGGGGCTTCCCAGGGGACTTCGTAATGGCCCAGAGTAACTGATTGGTTTCAAAGCTATGGTTTGGATGAAAATTATTATACACAGATACTAACGACTCCATCAGCACCAGTATCCACACAAGACGAAGGTGGTGATGCGTCCCAGGAAAAAACTATGCGAAGGAGAGCCCGACTCAATATCAGAGAAGTTGATCGTCCGGACTATCGGGAATTAGACAGACAAGGAAAATAGATGAACATTTTGTACTTGTATGACGTTTTGTTTTAATTTATATAAAAGTCACCTTTCTTTGACAAACGATTACAATTACTTCACATGATGTTTCCTTTTCATTCTCTTGGTTGATTTGTACAACTCCTTCTATTGTGTCCTAAACCATTGCAATTACTGCATCGGAGATCTCTTGAAGATTGATCCTTCGCCATAATATGGTTCTTCTTTGATCTTCCGGCTTTGCGTTGTACATCTAGTACTCTAATACCGCCTCTAACCAATGCACATTGAATGTTATAAGGGATTGGAATTCGCACCAAGTGCGGCTCACATACACTTTTTAATGCTTCTTTTGAAAATATAGCTGGATAATAATGCTCAATCCTAATATTGCAACAATTATAGGCATAACATGCATGTACATATGGAAGAAAAGTATGATACCACTTTAAACATGAACAATAGTTTTCAGTTAAACGAATAACATATGTTCTATTTGTTTTACGATCTAATATTTCAAACAAATGACCCACTATACGTAACATTTCCAGCTGATGATTTTCTTTTGTGATACGAGCCATCGTTTTTAACATCTTCGGACAAAAAATTGTTTTAAGTTTTTCAGCTTGTTGTCTATTCTTGTCCTGAAGTGTTATAAAATTGGCTCGAATACCATTAAGTAGTGTTGTTATTGGTTTATCACGAAAATTTTTAATCCAGTTATTGAGATTTATATTACAAGCAGGTATACTACTTACATTATTATTTCTTGATGGGGGTGGAGTGACATAGATATTAATATACGGTGTTTGTGCATTCACTTGAAGAATAAATTTTCATGTTTGTTCACTATCTACATTTATACAATTAGATACAAAAATATGTACTAATATAAATTCATAGTCGATAGAATATTGATGAATAATTAGATTATGTAAACTAAGAAACGAAATATTTCGATCAACTAAAAGAACTTGAGTTAAACCTCCTTTATAAGCCAACCCATTTAGTATACCTCCAAGCGAACATAGTATTGTTAGATTTTGATCCATGCTGACAACAAGATGAGCTTTCAAATGGAGGTAGGACGAGAGGAGCTTCAGCTTTCAATGAACTAGACTGGATGAGCTTCTTACCGAATGAGAAAGATTGTAAAGTGAATGAGAAAATGTGAGATGAGTTTCTTACTGAATGAGAGAGATTTTGAAGGAAATAAAAAAAAATTAGAGAAGAGGTTGCTTGATTTGATACATATATATAGCATTGTAATTTAATGTAGCTGTTGGAATTGAAATGTTGAAATTGTAACGTTGAAAATTATAACGTTGAAATTTTTTTACAACTAAAACATTGGAATTACAACATTAAGAATTGTAATATTGAAAGAATCTTACACATTGCGCAGCGTGTCGCGTGCTGTGTGCGGCTGCGGCAGTGGCAAGCGCCAAGAGTGGGCTGACACATGATAATTTAGGCAGCCGAGTCAGGAGCGGGTGTGACTTTTGGAGGGGTTAGGCATACACATACACGCCCACGTGAGAACTGGACCAAGTTCATTTGTACCACTCACCACCCCCTCCTCAAAGCTATTTTCTATTGCGGTCAATTCCTCGGCAAAACCAAACACTCGCCAGTTGCCACTTGCCACCCACCACCATCATGTATGTTACTCACTATTAACAAATTAATAAATGTTTGCAGTGTCCTCTCCTCACAGCTATTAAAATGCTTTTGCTCCAGAGTATGACCGGGTTTTGGTAGCTTTATGACTTTTCGAAAGCATGTCTTGTAACAGCATATTTCTGCTCAATTTTTGGATACAGCATTTCAAAGAAAAAACATAATATTATATGGACATATTTTATTTTATTTTTGACACATATCATAATCACATCAATATAACAATATATTGTTAGATGTCAATTATTATTTTTATTTTAGAAAAAAATTTAACATCACATCTAATAATGTTTTGACACACTCCACACTTCCACTGATGTGATAATTCATTATTTGGATATCAATTATTACTTTCTTTCTAAGACTTTTCTTAACAATTAATAATACAATACGCCAGTATTGACTGTTATGGAGTGTGTAAAAAAAAAAAAAAAAGTGCCTCTGTAACATTCATTACTAAAGAAAAATATTGCTTTCAAAAGATGATTGCACAATTAAACTTAAATAGTCCCTAAACTATTCAACAAAACCTTCGTTCAGTAATCCACTAAGCTTAATCGCCTGCCTTTCATTTGCATGCTTCTTGTCTGTGGTAGGTGAATCGCTGTAAACTCTTAGCCGAGGTATACTTAGGGCCCGTTTGGTTTGCAGGATTGGACAACGTAATGTAATTGGCATTACGTTGTCAATCTAACTCGGATGTTTAGTTAGACAAAAAAAATTAGATGTAATGTAATCGCGATTACAAGTTTGATTACATTACATCAGTTTCTTCTAAACTCAATTACATCATAAAACCTATGTAATCGTAATTACATTACAACTTAAGCGGAAGGTTGGTATGCTATAATTTGGTCTTTTTGTTCGTTTTTTGGTCATTTTTTTGTTGTTTTTGTTTGTTTTTTGTCGTTTTTGGTCATTTTGTTCATTTTTTGTCGTTTTTTTCGTTTTTTGTCATTTTTGTTCGTTTTTGGTCATTTTATGTTGTTTTTGTTTGTTTTTTGTCCTTTTTTGTCGTTTTTGTTCGTTTTTTGTCGTTTTTGTTCGTTTTTTGTTATTTTTGTTCGATTTTGGTTGTTTTTGTTTGCTTTTTGTTCGTTTTTGTCCTTTTTGTTGTTTTTGTCCGTTTTTTGTCGTTTTTGTTCGTTTTTTGTCATTTTGTTTGTTTTTTGTTGTTTTTGTTTGTTTTTTTGGCGTTTTTGTCCTTTTTTGTTGTTTTTGTCCGTTTTTTGTCGTTTTTGTTCGTTTTTTGTTATTTTGTTTATTTTTTTTGTCGTTTTTGTTCGTTTTTTGTTATTTTTGTTTATTTTTTTTGTCGTTTTTGTCCTTTTTGTTGTTTTTGGTCCTTTTTTGTTTGTTTTTTGTCTTTTTTGTCGTTTTTGTTCGTTTTTTGTACTTTTTGTTCGTTTTTTGTCATTTTTGTTCGGTTTTTTGTCGTTTTTGTCCCCTTTTTTTGTTCGTTTTTTGTCGTTTTTGTTCGTTTTTTGTCATTTTTGTTAGTTTTTGGTTGTTTTTGTTTTTTTTGTCGTTTTTGTTCTTTTTTTTGTTATTTTTGTTCGTTTTTTGTTGTTTTTGTTTTTTTGTCGTTTTTGTCTTTTTTTGTTGTTTTTGGTCTTTTTTGTTCGTTTTTGGTCGTTTTTGTTCGTATTTTGTAATTTTTGTTTGTTTTTTGTCATTTTTGTTCGGTTTTCTATCGTTTTTGTCCTTTTTTTGTTCGTTTTTTGTCGTTTTTGTTCTTTTTTTGTCATTTTTGTTCGTTTTTTGGTTGTTTTTGTTTGTTTTTTTTGTGGTTTTTGTCCTTTTTTGTTGTTTTTGTCCGTTTTTGTTCTTTTTTTGTCATTTTTGTTCGTTTTTGGTTATTTTTGTTTGTTTTTTTGTCGTTTTTGTCCTTTTTTTGGTTCTTTTTGTTGTTCATTTTTTGCCTTTTTTTTTATCGTTTTTGTTCAATTTTTTACGTTTTTTATCTTTTTTGTCGATTTTGCACATTTTTTGTCATTTCTGCATGTTATTTATCGATTTTTGTCGACCTTTTACGTTTTTGTTCGTTTTTTTAATCTTTTTGTTCGTTTTTTTGCTCGTTTTAATTCCCTCTTGTTTTTGGTCTTTTTTCGTATTTTCGTTTTTTGTCATTTCTGTTCCTTTTATCGTTTTATATTTTTTTGCTCTTTTTTATCGTTTTTTGTCATTTTTTTTTTTGTCGTTTTTGTTCATTTTTTGCCCTTTTTTTATTTTTGGTCTTTTTCGTCTTTTTTTTCCTTTCATTTATTGTTGTTTTTTGTCAATTTTTTTGTTTTTAGTCAATTTTTTTTATCATTATTGGTCACTTTTTATGGTTTTCACATTTTTGATCTTTTTTTTGTCGTTTTTCTTTTTAATCGCTTTTTCATTTTTGGTTTTTTTTCCTTCTGTTTTGTTCGTTTGTCATTTTTTGTATTTTTTATTTTTTGTCGTTTTTTTTCGTTTTTGGTCTTTTTAGCAGAAAACAAACCATTTTTTCTTTATTTATTTATTATTTATTTTTAGTTTTTTTCTTTTTAAATTTTTTAAAAAAATTTGGTGATCCAATTTTTAAATTTTTTGTATTTAAAAAAAATATTAAATTAGAAACTTAATTACATTACATGGTAAACCAAACATATGAATGCAATTGGCATTACATTACATGGTTTGATTACATGCTTCAACCAAACATAGTAATATAATTGTAATTCCATTACATTACAAACCCAATTACATTATAAATTCAATTCCATTACGATTACGATTACATTACAATGAACCAAACACAACCTTAGTTTGTGCTGTTAAATTAAATCTACTTTAAAAAAAATGGATAAATTCGTACCAAACAGTCTTGGACAAATTAAGAAAAAAAAACATAATAGCCTACAATAACCACTAGGGAAACCCAACTTAAGATCCCAGGGGCTGAGAAAAGTAGTGCTAAAATTATATTAACAAATAGATTACTGAGGACAGCCTCATCGACATGTTACTCATCCCTTGCTTACTGACATTTTAGGTGAAAGGATAAGTGACAAACATTGTGTCGCTCCTAACTGATTATCTATTGTTCTTCAGACTCTACAATTAGATTATAATCTGTAAAAACCCAAGTATTGCATTCCCATGAAATATTTAGACTTTTATTTCCGACACACTGACAAAAAAGTGTTACTCCCGGGACGAGAAATTAGATGAAAAACAGGTGCGAACGAGATCAGAGGGTGTGAGCAAAAAAAAACTTTTGCACTGAACAACATCAAGATCCACGAAGACCAAAATAACAATAGTAATCAGATTACAATGCAGAAAAAGAAAGAAAAGTAGATCTCTCGTTCTTCCTTGCAAACGTGTTGCAATAGGGATAGAACAAGTTACATGTTGGAGTGGGTGGGGTTCCAACATATGTGGAGAATATCCCGGAGTGCGACGAGCGCCATTCATATGTTATTGCCGGGGCACAATTTTTCGATGGAAAACTGAGAATAAGAAACAATTGTAAAAACAATGTTCCAACGCAACACTTCTAGGAAGGTTGCGCAAGTATAACGCAGATCTAAAAAGATCTTGTTATTGTATTACGAGAATCTAAAAAGATTTCGTAATCTACAGCACATATGAAGATGACAGGCGAAAGATGGAAAATGGTCTGCTGGGGTGAATGATCACCGTTGCTTAAAGCTATATTCGCCCACACGAATAGCTTCCAGGAACCAGCAAGTTCGTCGGAGAACTTTGGAACACTTTTGCTCCTCTGACTCCTCGGATTGTACACGGACCCCCATGCAAAAGCAACGCTGGTGCGGCGCCTTTCCTATCTCTCTCGAAGGCTGCTGAAATTCGCAAGCAAATTTCGATCAGAACTGTGTTAAAGAACACTTCTGAATTCTCTGTTTACTTGTGTTAAAAAATAATTTGTAAACTTTCTGTGGTGGCTTCTATCACTTGTATATCTCTTGCCTTGTGAGAGAGAGGATGCCTTATATAGGCCCTGCAGCAACTGCTCGGTTGCCACAAAGTTAGGGACATGGTAAAAACTACCACGAACATTTAGCAACCGCCCAGAACGTGCAAACGCACGTTCTGCTGCAAGTTGTGCCAACTGCGCGCACCTTGCACTCCGCGCGACAGAGCGCCTACTGAGCTGCGCACACTGCGCACACTGCACGCATTGCGCACGCGGCGCACGCGGCGCAACCAGCGCGCCCGCGCACCCGTGCAACCCGAGCAACCCGCGCAACCCAGCGCACCCGCGCAACCAAGCGCAACCTGGGCACAACCTGGACACGCACCTGGGCAGCGCAACTGGGTTTGCGCAACTGGGTTTGCGCAACTGGGCTTGCCCAACGTGGCAGCGCAAGTGGCTCGCGCAACGAGCGCAACTAAAGCGCACTATGCACCTAGCGACGATGCTGACGTGCTAAGTACAAAGTGCGCCAACAAAATGCCACATTACGCCTCATGAGCCCAAGAGCCCGAGTCCGAGTCGCTAAGCCCCTACGGGGCTTAGCTCCCATGGAAATAAATTTCCCAAGAGAAAAAAACATGAATGCTTTCAATTGTTGATTTAGCCTTTTTTCCATTAGAAAAATAACCCCATATGGCACACCCATGTGCACCTCCACACCACATATGCATCTCTAAACTAGCAAAGCTAATATATAGAGATACAAGTCCTTTGGTCTAGCCGATGTGGGACTACAACTCACTTTGAAAAAGACCAAAATTCAACAATCCCCCACATATCTCTGTATATGAGTATAAGTGTTCCCCACAGTAACTGTCCATCATGTATTAGGAGAGATGTCGCTGACGACTTGAATCTTCCCACATGGTTCAGACAACAGACTATAATACAAGAATGGACTAAGCCTTGAATTCTGCATCATAGCTGAAATTCTTTCCACTCACATAATGTAGTTACATGTGCTTCTGGCTACACTTTAAAGGCCCTGTGCCAGCCTGGTTTCAGTGTATAATTTTGGGCGTCTACTAGTTTACCCTCAAAAGACGGCCTGATATCTCTTTGTCCATACACTATAGGTGAGTTCATTATAAAGAGACATGGCATGAAGCGCTTTGCGCTTCCCTTGCGGTGCTACGCCGCTATGACATGGCTTAAAGCCGAGGCCTTACCCCGTACCGGAAACCTCATCGAAGTGTCATACTACTGTAGCATGAGGCAACTGCCTCTTTGTAGTGCCAAACTACCCAGCATGAAGCCTTAGGCTTCCTTGCGGTGTTACGTCGCAACGACATGGCTTGCAAGGCCGAGGCTTTATCCCTAACCGGGTACCTCATCATGGTGTCGTGCCACTGTAACATGAGGAACTCCTCCTTTTTGTAGTGCTGACTACACCCCTCTTTATTTTAACATACATCATTAGACTAACTGTCTATTTGCGGTGCTACGCCGCTGTGACTTGGCTAGCAAAGCCGAGGCATTACCCCATGCCTGGGAACCTCATGGTGGAGTCACCCCACAGTAGCATGGAGTTTCACTCCTTGTAGTACTGTTCTACCGTGCTTCCTGTAAAGCACACCAGACATTCACTCTGCCTGTGAACTCATTAAGACATTTAAGCCAACCTTCCCACAGGATCCATTTTTCGTAGAAAACAACAGTCGACAACAGTGGTTATAGGTCCGTAACCTCTCCATGCCCAATAGAACATGTACTCACCGTTCCTGATATTCTTCCAGTTAATGGTCCTCCATTGAACCAAAAGCTAGATGCCTAGTAGATAAATCTTTGAACTAATAGCATAAAACTTTATGGTAGGAATACAATAACTAATATCAGAATGCCTTCAAACCCATTTTACAAGCTGTGTCATCGACCAGCTGGCGCTTGAGGCCCTTGGTGAACGGATCCGCCAGGTTCTCCTGACTCCGAACATCAATCACTGCAATAATACCCCTCTTGATGAGATCGTGTACTGCCCTGTGCTTCAACCGCACAGTCCTCTTCTTCCTGTTGAAGAGGTCATTTGATGCCACCCGCCGCAGTCGTCTGGTTGTCGCAGTATATCGATATCGTCGGTATTTGCGCCCCAACCACTAGAAGATCATACATGAGCTCCCGAAGCCATTCTGCTTCCTCGGCTGCGGTATCAAGTGCAAAGAACTCAGATTCCATGGATGACCGCGAGAGCATAGTCTGCTTTTTTGACTTCCACGATATAGTAGCTCCACCCATTATGAAAATGAATCCACCTGTGGACCTCTCGCTCTCCACCTCTGAGCACCAGCTGGCATCACTGAAACCTTCCACTACCGGCGGATCTCCACTGTAGTACAGTGCATATGTCTGAGTCTTCTTGAGATATCTCATAACCCGTTTCACAGCTTTCAAGTGTTCAACACCTGGGTTGCTCGTGAAACGACTCAGCATTCCCACAGCGAAAGCTATGTCAGGCCTTATGGTAGTAGTAGCATACATCAAACTTTCGATTACGCTTGCATACTCCAGCTGCCTGACGCTTTTCCCTTAATTAGGCTTCAGCTTCATATCACACCTGTACGGCGTATCGATCCCTGGAAGATCCCGATACCCATAACGAGTGATCATTTTCTCAATATAATGTCACTTCCCATTCCCAGAATACGTATTTTTAAAATGCATGTACTGTTTAAATGTAAATATTTTATATTTATCATGTATTGCTCTGTATTTAAATTCTTTTAATTTTATGTTAATTAATTTTTTGCAATTTTATTTCTGCACTTTACTTTCTGCTTTCATACTCTGCTTTAGCTTTGCTATGGGTTTGGCTCAGATTGGTTTAATTATGTTGGTTCATCATGAACGGAAATAAACCCCCACCTACCACCACTCCTTCATTTAAAACCTATCCCCTTTCTCTCTCTTCATTACTTCACTATTACTCTTCTTCTTCCTCATAACTCTCCCACCAACCTAGGAGAGCAAGGCAAGTGCCAACTTGCTTCTTGATGGATCCCCATTATTATTGTTCTATTATCTTCCTTATTTGATTCTAAGTCTCTTTAGTGCTTGGCATTTTCAATTTCTATGGCTAAATTCTTCTAGATCTAAGTTATAGTATTTTCGAATTTCTGGGGTTTTGATCTATTTAACATTATTATTTCCAAGTTTTGATGGTTCCATGTTGTAGAAAATTTCGTTTTACCCCATTTTTGACCTATGGAAGTCCAAATTTGGACTTACAGTGAAGGTTTTATGGAGCTTGGAAGCCAAGGGGTCCATGACCATCCTTCTCAGGTTTTTCTGAGAAGATGGGTCTCTCATTTCTCAGCCGCATGGATTAATTATTTCCCAATCTCATTTCTCAGCCGCATGGATTATTTATTTCCTAATCTCATTTCTCAGCCGCATGAGAATCTCATTTCTCAGCCGCATGGATTATTTATTTCCCAATCTTATTTCTCAGCCGCATGAGAATCTCATTTCTCAGCCGCATGGATTAATTATTTTTCAATCTCATTTCTCAGCCGCATGGATTATTTATTTTCCAATCTCATTTCACAGCCGTATGAGAATCTCATTTCTCAGCCGCATGGATTATTTATTTTTCAATCTCATTTCACAGCCGCATGAGAATCTCATTTCTCAGCCGCATGGATTAATTATTTCCCAATCTCATTTCTCAGCCGCATGATTATTTATTTTTCAATCTCATTTCACAGCCGCATGAGAATCTCATTTCTCAGCCGCATGGATTAATTATTTCCCAATTATTTCCTACAGCCGCATGGATTATTTATTTCCCAATCATTTCCCACAGCCGCATGAATCTTTATTCCTCAGTCGCATGAGATTATTTATTTCTCGATCATTATTTATCTTCCAATTTTATTTCCCAAATTTGGCATTAATTAATATTGATTGTTATCTTGATTTATTATTGAACATGCGTTCCTAGATGGAACTAAGAGACTGGCTAGTCGTCTTATTGAATTAAGGCTTAATTGCACTTTGCTACCCTCAACTATTACCATTTTTCAACTTTGTACCCTAAACCATTTTTTGTAACAATTTGGTACCCAGATGTTATTTTGGACTAAAATGCCCCTACCCCTACCCCTACCCCTAACCCTCCCCCCCTGCACGCTCCGGCCGCCCCCCCTGCTCACTCCGGCCACTCCCCCCCCTGCTAGCTCCCCTCTCTCCCCCCGCCCCCCACCCCCTCTGCTCACTCCGGCCGCCCGCCCGCCCCCGCCTCTACCCTAGGCCGCGGCAGCACGGGAGGAGGGGGGCTGGGGAGGGAGGGCGGGGCGGGAGGCGGGGCAGGGGGTGGCCGAAGGTAGCAGGGGGGGTGGGGGGCGGGGGGGGGGCGGAGCTAGCAGGGGGGGTGGGGCGGCCAGAGCTAGCAGGGGGGGTGGCCGGAGTGGGGAAGGGGGTGGAGGGAAGGAAGAGGGAAGGGCATTTTCGGAATTTTTGAAAAATTAGGTATCAAGTTGAAAAAAATAATAGTTGAGGTACCAATTTGTTACGAAAAAAAGTTTATGGTATCAAGTTGAAAAAGCGGAATAGTTGAGGGTAGCAAAGTGCAATTAAGCCTTGAATTAAATGGAATGAGACACGTTCATATTTGCAATCGATTGGCCAATCCCGAATATTGACATATAGATACATGCATGCTACAATTATTTATTTATTTTACGAAAGCAGCATGTGTACTCTATGGTCAAGGCATGATTATTCTATGGTTAGTTTTAATTGTTGCATTACGCTATGTAAGACCTACAACTTAACCGCACGGGTATCGTTGTAGAGTTGGGCATATCGTACCTTATACGAAAGTACTCATTCTGAATGACCATGATCCACGGCATGGAATTTTACTTAACATAGAAGCTACTAAGTTAAATAAAATAATGATTGCATGGAGGGTATGGATTTCCGAGTTCTTACATGGCAGCCCTCTTTGGGACTATTAGTGCCCGACAGGCCGGCTGGTTCCCACAGATACTATAAATCTGCTACACGGGCAGGGAGCGGTATCTGCTTATATTATTGTATATTGTATATTGATGACGGGCGTTCCGCTGGGACTCGTCTAATTCATGATTGGCGCAATTGATTGATTGGATAGACTAGCCTTGCTTGCCCATAGTAAGAACTGAGAAATCCTTATTGCATAATTCCAGGATAACTTGGGACTCACAGTAGTAAGCCGTAGGAGTTGGATGGCCGTTTAAGTTGATTTGTTTGTGTACTGTACCTACTCTGTTACCTAACTGAGATGATCAGAGCATCAGGACATGACGGGCCAACTTCTGTCCTTGTTTGGTTGGGAGGTTGGTTCGAAGTGTCGTGATGTTACGTGAATTCCAGTAGCAAG
Organism: Iris pallida; assembly: GCA_029216955.1. Classification (NCBI taxonomy): domain Eukaryota; kingdom Viridiplantae; phylum Streptophyta; class Magnoliopsida; order Asparagales; family Iridaceae; genus Iris; species Iris pallida. Next base: position 3,739,699 of record JANAVB010027596.1, read on the forward strand.
CAGAGATCTATTATTATATTCTCTTATTTACTGGTTTAATGTCTCATATCGTGCTTCCTTGCGGTACTTGCTATTAGTGGTCTAACCTCTCTGGTTTTGCATGGTCAGATTTAGAGCCGGTTCTCGAGGACTCAGCTTACTTCCACCTCCAAGATGGTCAATACTAGATGAATGATCGCAGGAGGACTCGAGTGGGTTCCTTACTTCCCCGCTCGTTTTGTTAATTACTTTACATTTTGCCGCTTGGCACCGACATGTTAGTCGGATAGTCTTGTACTTACTTTTACATAATTGTAATTAAGTCAGACTGCAGCTGATAACAATTGTGTATATGTTGCTATATCATCTGGCTATGTTTTATAAAGCCAGATCTCAAGAACATTTTGACTAAACGTTTGGGACGCCTTATTGCTTTATCTTAAAATGTTCTCTGTTATTGCTTCTTGTTTGAATGATTGAGACATTAGATGTGAAGTGACCATAGCGAGACTTTCATGTAGCATGCACCCCCTTGTCTTTTAGACAGCATTGATCATATTATACGGTATTCATCTACCCGTAATACGTAGCTGGCTGAGTCATTCCCCCGCTCTCCAGTATTCTGGTTCTGGGGCGTGACAAGGTTTTAGTGGTGGCCTATGCAGGTCTGATTTCAGACTTGTGGGGTGTTTTGATTTTAGGATGTCTCAATCACACATGTTCCCCCTTGATCTCATTATTCGTTGTTCTCAATCCTAGATTGAACTTCTCATATCCTTTGGCTTCATTGATCCTTCATGTCCGGTCGTTTGATTGTTCTCTTGTCCCTTTTCTTAGGGGCACCTCGTCCGTACCTGTCAGGGCTGGACAGCAGCAACAAGAGCAACATGGGCAACATGACCAGGTTGGTCAGCAACAAGGGTCAGAACTACTTCAAGAGACTATCCAAGAAGAAGTGATAGTGGAACCAGTAGCTGGACCGTAGTATCCGGAGGTTCCTACACCACCCATAGTTCTACCTACCCCAGTGGAAGTGGATACACCAGCCCTTCTGGAGATCATGAGAGGGATGATGGCTACTCAGCAACACCAGATGTTAGTCCAGCAGCACATGCATGCTCAGTTACAAGAGCAGAATGTATTACCCAACCAAGGATTACAGACGGCTTTGGAAAGAGGAGTGAGAACAGATTCAGGAGCGTCAGCCAGGTTTTGCAAGTACAACCCCCGCCGTTTCGAGGGCACGGAAGATGCCATTTCAGCAGATGCATGGCTTAAGGATATTGAGGCTATCTTGACAGCCGCTAAGGTGCCGGCAGAAGAACGTGTGGATCAGGTGAAGTTGTTACTTCAGGATCTCGCACGTGATTGGTGGGAATCAGAGGAGGTAGGCATCAGACGTCCTGTGGCTTGGGACGATTTTATAGCAAGATTCAAGACAAAGTACTATGGAGTTGTGGCGCAGTTTGAGCTACAACAGAAGTTTATCAACCTCAGACAGACTGGAAAGACGGTAGATGCTTATGCAGCAGAGTTCTGCAGATTGAGTAGGTTCGCCCCAGAGATGGTAGCCACAGAGAGCCAGAGGGCTATGAGGTTTCAGCAAGGGTTTCATCTTGAACTCTTGCAGTTGATAGAGGGGCACAATTACCAGACTTTTGATAAAGTATTGACGGTGACTCGAAGGCATGAGATAACCGTTCAGAGGATTGCGGCCAGGACTGGAGGTCAGAAGAGGTCACACAGTCAGATTGAAGGAGGAGGGAGAGTAGCACCCCGAACAACAGCATCATCCTCTGGCATTCGTATCCACGATGTGGCACTACGAGGACCAGCACCACCACCCAGGCAGCAGCAACAACAACAGAGGAAGAACCAGCAACCCCCAGCGGGCTGCACTTATTGCGGGAAGATAGGGCACACTAGAGATGTGTGTCAGACATTGAACATGCAGTATTTAATATGTGGGAATCCAGATCATCGGGTTACCACATGTCCCATAAATTCGAGGTCAGGAGGACCAGGGCAACAATTTCCTGCTCTGCCAGCACCAGGGGCAGGACAGTATCGTGGACCAGCGGTAGCAGTAAGACCGTTGGCACAGCGCCTGTTAATGCCGCAGGCTCAGATGTTTCGGCAGCAGGGACCGCCGATGCAGCAACACCAGCATAGACCATCCCAGCATCATAAGGGAAGGGGCCAGCAGCAGCACCAGGCTAGGTCGCAATATGGGAACCAGCAAGGAGGTCGAGGGCAGGCATTCACTCTGTCCTTGGAAGAGGCATTGGCATCGGGAGATGTTGTGGCAGGTAACATTCTCGTCGCCTCTTATCCCGCAGTAGCATTGTTTGATTCGGGAGCATCACACTCATTTATATCTGCACAATTTGCGACACGACTAGGAATGGAGTTCGAGGCATTGCCAGGGAGGTTAAATATACTCACTGGTAATGGGCTCGTAGGAGTTAGTAGAGTTATTCTAGCATGTAGCATTATAGTTTACGGGCATTCCTTACCCGCCCGGTTGATAGAATTTCCTGTTGAAAATTTCGACGTTATCTTAGGCATGGACTGGCTGAAAGACAGTCATGCGATAATAGATTGTCGTAGAGGGAGTGTATCTTTTGATATTCCAAGCATGAAGCGGTTCACCTTAGTCAGATCAGAGGCAACTCAACAAGAGCAGGGAGTAGTGACGGCAATAGAAGAAGTTCAAGTTCCGAAGGTAGTTGAAGAATTTCTAGACGTATTTCCTGAAGAACTTTCAGGTCTACCACCGGTTAGAGATATTGAGTTCAGTATAGAATTGGCACGTGGAACTAAACCGATATCAGATCGAATTTACAGAATGGCGGATTCAGAGCAAGCCAAGGTATATCAGCACATAGAGGAACTGAAGGAGAAGAAGTTCATCCAAGCTAGCGTGTCACCATGGGCAGCACCAGTAGTACTTGTGGGGAAGAAGGATGGGTCATCCAGATTGTGCATCGATTACAGGAAGCTTAACGCAGCAACAGTGAAGAACAAGTACCCACTACCCAGGATCGACGACTTATTTGATCAGTTGAGCAAAGCTAGAGTTTTCTCCAAGATAGATCTTCGTTCAGGGTATCATCAAGTGAGGGTTCGAAAGGAAGACATTCCCAAGACAGTGTTCAGGTCGAAGTATGGGTATTATGAATTTTTAGTAATGCCGTTTGGTTTGACCAATGCTCCAGCAATCTTTATGGATTTAATGAATCGTATCTTTATGCCGTACCTGGATCAATTTGTCGTTGTGTTTCTCGACGACATTCTTGTATATTCAACTAGTGAAGAGGAGCATGAAGATCACCTCCGGAAGGTGTTACAGGTTCTGAGAGAGAACCAGTTGTATGCCAAGCTCAGCAAGTATGAGTTTTGGTCGGATCATATTTCATTTTTGGGTCATATCATATCAGGAGCTGGAGTAGCAGTGGATCCCAAGAAGGTAGAAGCAGTAAAAAGTTGGCCAGTACCCAAGACTGTAGCAGATGTGCGGAGTTTCTTGGAATTGGCAGGATATTACAGAAGGTTTGTATCAGACTTTGCAAGGCTTTCAGCACCTATGACCCGCTTGACACGGAAGGATGTACCATTCGTCTGGTCGGCAGAATACCAGGCATCATTTGAGAATCTGAAGCAGAAGTTGATATCAGCGCCTATTCTTACATTGCCAGTTGGACCCGGAGGTTTTACCGTTTATTGTGATGCGTCAGGTAAAGGACTTGGATGTGTCCTCATGCAGCATGGGAAGGTGATAGCGTACGCATCAAGGCAACTTCGGGACCACGAGAAGAATTATCCGACTCATGACTTGGAGTTGGCAGCAGTAGTGTTTGCTTTGAAGCTATGGAGGCATTACTTATATGGTGATCGAGTGGACATGTACACGGACCACAAAAGTCTGAAGTACATCTTTACTCAGAAGGAGCTGAACATGAGGCAGAGAAGATGGTTGGAGTTGATCAAGGATTACGACGTGGAGCTTCAGTATCATCCAGGCAAGGCTAATGTGGTAGCAGACGCTCTCAGCAGGAGAGGCGGCACATTTATGTTAACAACACAGAGGCATATCTTAGAAGACCTTCAGGAGATGGGCATCGAGGTTATACTTTCTAGTAATGTAGGAGTTCTGGCGAGTCTACAAGTTCAATCCGACTTGGTAGACAGGATCAAGGCAGCTCAGGCACAAGACCCAAGGATTCAGAAGCTTAGGGCAGAATGTGAGTCAGGACTCAGAAAGGAGATGTAAATCCATGAGGATGGTACACTTAGGTCTATATCGCGTCTATGTGTGCCTAGTGGAGATATCAGACATGAGGTTATGGCAGAAGCTCACAGTTCCCAGTATTCTGTACACCCTGGAGGGACCAAGATGTACCAAGATATCAAGCAGCACTTCTGGTGGAACGGGATGAAGAGGAAGATCGCTAGATTTGTTTCCCGTTGCTTGGTATGTCAGCAAGTGAAGGCAGAACAGCAGAGGCCAGCTGGGTTATTGCAACCACTTCCTATTCCGGAATAGAAGTGGGAGCATATTACAATGGACTTTGTGACCGGTTTACCGAGATCACCAAGTGGTAAGGATGCTATTTGGGTAATCGTAGATCGGCTTACGAAGGTGGCACACTTTCTTCCTTTCAGAGTAGGGCAATCTACAGAAAAGTTGGCACAGTTGTATATGCAGCAGATAGTCAGGCAGCATGGAGTCCCCGTCAGCATTGTGTCAGACAGAGATACCCGTTTTACATCACATTTTTGGAAGAGTTTACATCATAGCTTGGGTACCAAGTTAAGATTTAGCACGGCTTACCATCCACAGACGGACGGGCAGTCAGAAAGAACAATTCAGACTTTAGAAGACATGTTGCGAGCTTGCACCCTAGATTTTGGAGGATCTTGGGAGAGCCACCTACACTTGGTCGAGTTCTCATATAATAACAGTTATCAAGCCAGTATCCAGATGGCGCCATTTGAAGCACTATATGGTAAGAAATGTAGGTTGCCACTAGCGTGGGACGATATTGGGGAGAGAAAGATGTTAGGCCCGGAGATGATTGTTCAGACAGTGGAAGTGATTAAAGGAATTAGAGAGGGACTTCGAGTTGTGCAGGATCAGCATCGTCATTGGGCGGACCAGCATCGTAGGCCGCTAGAATTTTCTGTTGGGGACCACGTATTCTTGCGGATCTCACCTACCCGTGGGGTCATTAGATTTGGCATTCGCGGGAAGTTGAGTCCCCGATACGTGGGCCCGTTTGTTATCCTTGAGAGGATAGGCGATGTTGCTTATCGTTTATCCCTTCCACCTTCGTTACGAGAGGTGCATGACGTGTTTCATGTATCTCAATTGCGAAGGTATGTATCGAACCCAAGCCATGTCCTTGATCATTCTGAGCTGGTTGTTGGTACCAACCTGTCTTACGAGGAATAGCCTGTGTCTATTTTGGACCGAAGAGAGAAGATACTCAGGAATCGAACAATTAGTCTTATCCGGGTTGCTTGGGGTCATCACTCTTTAGGGGAGTCAACGTGGAAACGTGAGGATGATATCCGATCACGGTATCCGTACCTGTTTGACTCACAAGGTATATTTCTTCCTGTATACCTTGATTGTCTTAACTCCTCATGCTTGTCACCTTATGAGTAGAATTGCGTGGTGTCGTCGATAGTTAAAACATAGATATGTTACTTGCTATTGGCATTGTAGAATGATTGCTTACTTAAATTGCTTGTACCTGGATTAGTTCAGCTCTGATGTTTCTATCCTGCTTGGATTTGAAATTTCGAGGACGAAATTTTTTCTAAGGAGGGTAGAGATGTCACTTCCCATTCCCAGAATACGTATTTTTAAAATGCATGTACTGTTTAAATATAAATATTTTATATTTATCATGTATTGCTCTGTATTTAAATCCCTTTAATTTCATGTTAATTAATTTTCTGCAATTTCATTTTTGTACTTTACTTTCTGCTTTCTTACTCTGCTTTAGCTTTGCTATGGGTTCGGCTCAGATTGGTTTAATTATGTTGGTTCATCATGAACCGAAATAAACCCCCACCTACCACCACTCCTTCATTTAAAACCCATCCCCTTTCTCTCTCTTCATTACTTCACTATTACTCTTCTTCTTCCTCATAACTCTCCCACCAACCTAGGAGAGCAAGGCAAGTGCTAACTTGCTTCTTGATGGATCCCCATTATTATTGTTCCATCATCTTCCTTATTTGATTCTAAGTCTCTTTAGTGCTTGGCATTTTCAATTTCTATGGCTAAATTCTTCTAGATCTAAGTTATAGTATTTTCGAATTTCTGGGGTTTTGATCTATTTAACATTGTTATTTCCAAGTTTTGATAGTTCCATGTTGTAGAGAATTTCGTTCAAACCCATTTTTGACTTATGGAAGTCCAAATTTGGACTTACAGTGAAGGTTTTATGGAGCTTGGAAGCCAAGGGGTCCATGACCATCCTTCTCAGGTTTTTCTGAGAAGATGGGTCTCTCATTTCTCAGCCGCATGGATTATTTATTTCACAATCTCATTTCTCAGCCGCATGGATTAATTATTTCCCAATCTCATTTCTCAGCCGCATGGATTATTTATTTCCCAATCTCATTTCTCAGCCGCATGGGAATCTCATTTCTCAGCCGCATGGATTATTTATTTCCCAATCTTATTTCTCAGCCGCATGAGAATCTCATTTCTCAGCCGCATGGATTAATTATTTCCCAATCTCATTTCTCAGCCGCATGGATTATTTATTTTCCAATCTCATTTCACAGCCGCATGAGAATCTTATTTCTCAGCCGCATGGATTATTTATTTTCCAATCTCATTTCACAGCCGCATGAGAATCTCATTTCTCAGCCGCATGGATTAATTATTTCCCAATTATTTCCCACAGCCGCATGGATTATTTATTTCCCAATCATTTCCCACAGCCGCATGAATCTTTATTCCTCAGTCGCATGAGATTATTTATTTCCCGATCATTATTTATCTTCCAATTTTATTTCCCGAATTTGGCATTAATTAACATTGATTGTTATCTTGATTTATTATTGATCATGCGTTCCTAGATGGAACTAAGAGACTGGCTAGTCGTCTTATTGAATTAAATAGAATGAGACACGTTCATATTTGCAATCGATTGGCCAATCCCGAATATTGACATATAGATACATGCAGGCTACAATTATTTATTTATTTTATGAAAGCAGCATGTGTACTCTATGGTCAAGGCATGATTATTCCGTGGTTAGTTTTAATTGTTGCATTACGCTATGTAAGACCTACAACATAACCGCACTGGTATCGTTATAGAGTTGGGCATATCGTACCTTGTACGGAAGTACTCATTCTGAATGACCATGATCCACGGCATGGAATTTCACTTAACATAGAAGCTACTAAGTTAAATAAAATAATGATTGCATAGAGAGTATGGATTTCCGAATTCTTACATGGCAGCCCTTTTTGGGACTATTAGTGCCCGATAGGCCGGCTGGTTCCCACATATACTGCAAATCTGCTACACGGGCAGGGAGTGGTATCTGCTTATATTATTGTATATTGTATATTGATGATGGGCGTCCCGCTGGGACTCGTCTAATTCATGATTGGCGCAATTGATTGATTGGATAGATTAGCCTTGCTTGCCTATAGTAAGAACTGAGAAATCCTTATTGCATAATTCCAGGATAACTTGGGACTCACAGTAGTAAGCGTAGGTGTTGGATGGCCGTTTAAGTTGATTTGTTTGTGTACTGTACCTACTCTGTTACCTAACTGAGATGATCAGAGCATCAGGACATGACGGGCCAACTTCTGTCCTTGTTTGGTTGGGAGGTTGGTTCGAAGTGTCGTGATGTTACGTGAATCCCAGTAGCAAGCAGAGATCTATTAATATATTCTCTTATTTACTGGTATAATGTCTCATATCGTGCTTCCTTGCGGTACTTGCTATTAGAGGTCTAACCTCTCTGGTTTTGCATGGCCGGATTTAGAGCCGGTTCCCAAGGACTCAGCTTACTTCCACCTCCAAGATGGTCAATACTAGAAGAATGATCGCAGGAGGACTCGAGTGGGTTCCTTACTACCCCGCTCGTTTTGTTAATTACTTTACATTTTGCCGCTTGGCACCGACATGTAGTCGGATAGTCTTGCACTTACTTTTACATAATTGTAATTAAGTCAGACTGCAGCTGATAACAATTGTGTATATGTTGCTATATCATCTGGCTATGTTTTGTAAAGCCAGATCTCAAGAACATTTTGACTAAGCGTTTGGGACGCCTTATTGCTTTATCTTAAAATGTTCTCTGTTATTGCTTCTTGTTTGAATGATTGAGACATTAGATGTGAAGTGACCATAGCGAGACTTTCATGTAGCATGCACCCCCTTGTCTTTTAGACAGCATTGATCATATTATACGGTATTCATCTACCCGTAATACGTAGCTGGCTGAGTCATTCTCCCGCTCTCCAGTATTCTGGTTCTAGGGCGTGACAAGGTTTTAGTGGTGGCCCATGCAGGTCTGATTTCAGACTTGTGGGGTGTTTTAATTTTAGGATGTCTCAATCACACATGTTTCCCCTTGATCTCATGATTCGTTGTTCTTAATCCTAGATTGACCTTCTCATATCCTTTGGCTTCATTGATCCTTCATGTCCGGTCGTTTGATTGTTCTCTTGTCCTTTTTCTTAGGGATACCTCGTCCGTACCTGTCAGGGCTGGACAGCAGCAACAAGAGCAACATGGGCAACATGACCAGGTTGGTCAGCAACAAGGGTCAGAACTACTTCAAGAGACTATCCAAGAAGAAGTGATAGTGGAACCAGCAGCTGGACCGCAGTATCCGGAGGTTCCTACACCACCCATAGTTCCACCTACCCCAGTGGAAGTGGATACACCAGCCCTTCTGGAGATCATGAGAGGGATGATGGCTACTCAGCAACACCAGATGATAGTCCAGCAGCACATGCACGCTCAGTTACAAGAGCAGAATGTATTACTCAACCAAGGATTGCAGACGGCTTTGGAAAAAGAAGTGAGAACAGATTCAGGAGCGTCAGCCAGGTTTTGCAAGTACAACCCCCGCCGTTTCGAGGGCACGGAAGATGCCATTTCAGCAAATGCATGGCTTAAGGATATTGAGGCTATCTTGACAGCCGCTAAGGTGCCGGCAGAAGAACGTGTGGATCAGGTGAAGTTGTTACTTCAGGATCTCACACGTGATTGGTGGGAATCAGAGGAGGTAGGCATCAGACGTCCTGTGGCTTGGGACAATTTTACAGCAAGATTCAAGACAAAGTACTATGGAGTTGTGGCCCAGTTTGAGCTACAACAGAAGTTTATCAACCTCAGACAGGCTGGCAAGACGGTAGATGCATACGCAGCAGAGTTCTGCAGATTGAGTAGGTTCGCCCCAGAGATGGTAGCCACAGAGCGCCAGAGGGCTATGAGGTTTCAGCAAGGGTTTCATCTTGAACTCTTACAGTTGATAGAGGGGCACAATTACCAGACTTTTGATGAAGTATTGACGGCGACTCGAAGGCATGAGATAACCGTTCAAAGGATTGCGGCCAGGACTGGAGGTCAGAATAGATCACACAGTCAGATTGAAGGAGGGAAAGTAGCGCCCCGAACAACAGCATCATCCCCTGGCATTCGTATCCACGATGTGGCACTGCGAGGACCAGCACCACCACCCAGGCAGTAGCAACAGCAACAGAGGAAGAATCAGCAACCCCCAGCGGGCTGTACTTATTGCGGGAAGATATGGCACACTAGAGAATTCGAGGTCAGGAGGACCAGGGCAACAATTTCCTGCTCTACCAGCACCAGGGCCGGACAGTATCGAGGACCAGCGGAAGCAGTAAGACCGTTGGCACATCGCCCGTTAATGTCGCAGGCTCAGATGTTTCGGCAGCAGGAATCGCCGATGCAGCAACACCACCATAGACCACCCCAGTATCATGAGGGAAGGGGCCAGCAGCAGCACCAGGCTAGGCCGCAACATGGGAACCAGCAAGGAGGTCGAGGGCAGGCATTCACTCTGTCCTTGGAAGAGGCATTGGCATCGGGAGATGTTGTGGCAGGTAACATTCTCGTCGCCTCTTATCCCGCAGTAGCATTGTTTGATTTGGGAGCATCACACTCATTTATATCTGTACAATTTGCGACACGGCTAGGAATGGAGTTCGAGGCATTGCCAGGGAGGTTAAATATACTCACTGGTAATGGGCTCGTAGGAGTTAGTAGAGTTATTCTAGCATGTAGCATTATAGTTTGCGGGCATTCCTTACCCGCCCGGTTGATAGAATTTCCTGTTGGAAATTTCGACGTTATCTTAGGCATGGACTGGCTGAAAGACAGTCATGCGACAATATATTGTCGTAGAGGGAGTGTATCTTTTGATATTCCAGGCATGAAGCGGTTCACCTTAGTCAGATCAGAGGCAACTCAACAAGAGCAGGGAGTAGTGACGGCAATGGAAGAAGTTCAAGTTCCGAAGGTAGTTGAAGAATTTCTAGACGTATTTCCTGAAGAACTTCTAGGTCTACCACCGGTTAGAGATATTGAGTTCAGTATAGAATTGGCACGTGGAACTAAACCGATATCAGATCGAGTTTAAAGAATGGCGGATTCAGAGCAAGCCAAGGTATATCAGCACATAGAGGAACTGAAGGAGAAGAAGTTCATCCAAGCTAGCGTGTCACCATGGGCAGCACCAGTGGTACTTGTGGGGAAGAAGGATGGGTCATCCAGATTATTCATCGATTACAGGAAGCTTAACGTAGCAACAGTGAAGAACAAGTACCCACTACCCAGGATCGACGACTTATTTGATTAGTTGAGCAAAGCTAGAGTTTTCTCCAAGATAGATCTTTGTTCAGGGTATCATCAAGTGAGGGTTCGGAAGGAAGACATTCCCAAGACAGCGTTCAGGTCGAAGTATGGGCATTATGAATTCTTAGTAATGCCGTTTGGTTTGACCAATACTCCAGCAATCTTTATGGATTTAATGAATCGCATCTTTATGCCGTACCTGGATCAATTTGTCGTTGTGTTTCTCGACGACATTCTTGTATATTCAACTAGTGAAGAGGAGCATAAAGATCACCTCCGGAAGGTGTTACAGGTTCTGAGAGAGAACCAGTTGTATGCCAAGCTCAGCAAGTGTGAGTTTTGGTCGGATCATATTTCATTTTTGGGTCATATCATATCAGGAGCTGGAGTAGCAGTGTATCCCAAGAAGGTAGAAGCAGTAAAAAGTTGGCCAGTACCCAAGATCGTAGCAGATGTGCGAAGTTTCTTGGGATTGGCAGGATATTACAGAAGGTTTGTATCAGACTTTGCAAGGCTTTCAGCACCTATGACCCGCTTGACACGGAAGGATGTACCATTCATCTGGTCGGCAGAATGCCAGGCATCATTTAAGAAAACTCCTTGGCTACCAACCTAGCCTTGAACTTGTCAATAGTTCTGTCTGCTTTCATCTTCTTATTAAAGTTCCATTTGCATCCGATGGGTTTCGCTCCTTCAGGAAGATTAACCAACACCCAAGTGTTATTTGAGGTGATAGAATCAATTTTATTGGCAATCGCCTCTTTCCAGAAAACTGCGTCTCTGGTCTTCATCGTCTCATCATAGGTAAGCAGATCAACTTCCACATGGTAGGTGACAAAGTCACTTCCGAAGTCCTTTGGCCTCCTCATACGCTTAGCTGACGGCTCAGCTTGTTCTGGTCTAATCGTTGTTTTAACAACAACATCTTCTTGGACCACATCTTCATTGAAGACTTCAGTTTCCTGTGCACCCTCATTGTTCTCCGGTACATCTGTAAGAACAATATTCTTGTGCCTTGTAAATTTGTCTTTAAAATATTCTGCGTTGCGAGATTCAATGATATGATTTGACTCAATATCAAGAAATCTTCGAGCATCACTCTTCTCAGCATACCCCAAGAAGATCGTCTTAGTAGTCCTTGTCCCAAGCTTCTAAATCTTCAGATCTGGAAGCTTGACATATGCCAGACACCCCCACACTCGAATGACATTCAAGTTAGGTCTGACTTTGAACCAGAGTTCATGAGGAGTAACGTCTGAAGTTGCATGAGGCACTCTATTTAGAATAAAAGTGGCCGTCAATGCAGCTTCTCCCCAGTAGCACTTAGGAAGACCAGTAGTCAACAACATTGAGTTAATTATTTCTGTTAACTTTCTGTTCTTCCTCTCTGCTACTTCGTTTGATTGAGGAGAGTATGGAGCCGTAGTCTTATTGACAATTCTATGTTCTTTACAGAACGATACGAATTCATGAGACCTGTACTCCCCACCTCGATCACTTCTTATTCTTTTGAGTTGTTTTCCAGTCTGCCGCTCAGCATCGGCTCTGAACTCCTTGAACTTCTCGAATGCTTCGTCGTTAGCCTTCAGGAAGTAGACGAACGGATACTTTGAGAAGTCATCGATGAAGGTTATGAAATACTTTATCCCAGCCTTTGTAGAGAACTGTTTGAAGTCACAGATATCGAAGTGTACCAACTCCAGAAGATCTGTACTTTGATTAACCCGAGGAAAGGGTTTTCTCGTGATCTTCGTTTGAGCACAGACTTCATATTTCTCTACCTTACCCCCACATTTGTAGAAAAGTCCTAGACTAGACATTCTGTTTATTCGTTTGCAATGAACATGTCCTAGCCTATTATGCCGCAACTCAAGAGTATAAGAAGAAGGAGTGATTGCATTAATTACATTAATTATATTAGACTGATTCACAAGCTGAATTTTGAACATCCCTTCGGTATAAAAACCTTTCCCGAAATATTTTCCCTTAATATACATCACCATCTGGCCAGCATTGATGTCCATCCTGAGACCTGTATTACAGAGTAGGCCTCCTGAGATCAAGTTATTGGCGATAGCAGGTACATGCTTCATGCCTTGAAGCGTCAGAGACTTGCAAGAAGTCAGCTTCAAAACTACCGTCCCGATCCCGAGCACTTCAGCTTGTGCCTGGTTCGCTATCATAACCACTTCAGAAGTAGGTGCGTAGGTGGTTAACCACTCCTTACTGGAGCAGACATGGCAGGAGGCTCCAGTGTCTATCCAACAGTCAGAGTCAGTCCTTACCGCATCAACCTGCACAATCATAGCAACAACGTCAGTGATCATAGATACCTTACTAGGCTCTTCTTGCTCTGATTGCTTGGTTTTTGCTTTGCATTCACTTTTAAAGTGGCCCTTCTTGCCACACTTGAAACAAGGCATCTGAGACTTTGCCGTCTTTCGCTTGAAGGAAGTCACCTTCATGTTCAGATTGTTAGGGTCCTTCTTCTTGTTATGGGAAGCCGTTTGCTTTCTCCTTGGTTCCTTAGTATGAACCAGATTGGCGTTAGCCAATTGCTTGGACAGTGCGTCCACCTTCAGTTGAGCCTGCATATGGTCCTCAACATAGATTTCCTGCAAGAGATCTTCAAGGCTGATCTCAAGCTTCTTCCTATTCATATTTGCATAGAACTTACTCCACCCAGCGGTAAGCTTTGAGATAATCCCTCCAACAACAAACTTGTCAGGATAGGACATCGCCTCGTCTTCCAACTTCTGTTGCAGCTTCAAAAATTCTTTTACCTGCGGCAACATGGACTTCTCGTCCTCAAAGAGCCATTTGTGATATTTTTTAACCACAAATATCTTGCTCCTGTTCTTGTCTTCTTCGTACAGTTTCTCTAGAGACTCCCATATGTCTCTGGCAATTGGTTTTTTACTGTAAGATTCTGCTAGAGAATCCTCCATAGCATTCAGGATAATCAGCCTGCAAATGCTATTTTCCCTTCTCCACTTGGCCTGAAGTTTAGTAGCCGCATCGATTACAACAGCGGACCCAGTATCGGGAATAGTAGGTTCTTCTTCAAGAAGCACGTGATCAACGTCTCTGAGTTGAAGAGTGAGATAAACCTTCCTCTTCCAGACTTGATAATGCTCTCCATCAAACTTTTCTAACTTACAAAAGTCAGTATTGAGGAGTGAAGCATTAAAGTTTTCCATCGTAGCAATATAGCTTTGAAATTATTATTGTCGGGCACAATTTTTTGATGGAAAACTGAAAATAAGAAACAATTGTAAAAACAATGTTCCAACGCAACACTTCTAGGAAGGTTGCGCAAGTATAACGCAGATCTAAAAAGATCTTGTTATTGTATTACGAGAATCTAAAAAGATTTCGTAATCTATAACAACATATGAAGATGACAGGCGAAAGATGGAAAATGGCCTGCTGGGGTGAATGATCACCATTGCTCAAAGCTATATTCGCCCACACAAATAGCATCCAGGAACCAGCAAGTTCGTCGGAGAACTTTGGAACACTTTTGCTCTTCTGACTCCTCGGATCGTACACGGACCCCCGTGCAAAAGCAACGCTGGTGCGGCGCCTTTTCTCTCTCTCTCGAAGGCTGCTGGAATTCGCAAGCAAATTTCTATCAGAACTGTGTTAAAGAACACTTCTGAATTCTCTGTTTACTTGTGTTAAAAAATACTTTGTAAACTTTCTGTGGTGGCTTCTATTACTTGTATATTTCTTGCATTTTACGAGAGAGGATGCCTTATATAGGCCCTGCAGCAACTGCTCGGTTGCCACAAAGTTAGGGACATGGTAAAAATTACCCCGAATATGTAGCAACCGTCCAGAACGTGCAAACGCACGTTCTGCTGTAAGTTGTGCCAATTGTGCGTACCCTGCGCTCCTTGCACTCCGCGCGATAGAGTGCGCACTGAGCTGCGCACACTCACGCACTGCACGTATTGCGTACGCGGCGCATGCGGCGCAACCAGCGCTCCCGCGCACCCGTGCAACCCGAGCAACCCGCACAACCCAGTACACCCGTACAACCTGGGCGCGCTCCTGGGTAGCGCAACTGGGTTTGCGCAACTGGACTTGCGCAACTTGGCAGCGCAATTGGCTCGCGCAACGAGCGCAACTAAAGTGCACTATGCGCCTAGCGACGATGCTGACGTGCTAAGTGCGCCAACAAAATACCACATTACGCCTCGTGAGCCCATGAGCCCGAGTCCGAGACCGAGTCCGAGTCCGGGTCCGAGTCGCTAAGCCCCTACGGGGCTTAGCTCCCATGGAAATAAATTTCCCAAGAGCAAAAAGCATGAATGCTTTCAATTGTTGATTTAGCCTTTTTTATATTAGAAAAATAATCCCACATGGCACACCCATGTGTACCTCCATACCACATATGAATCTCTAAACTAGAAAAGGTAATATATAGAGATAAAAGTCCTTTGGTCTAGCCGATGTGGGACTAAAATTCACTTTGAAAAAGACCAAAACCTAACACCATATGTCGGAGAAGCTCGGGGAGTGCATGGATCCTCTTTTGGAACATATATGGTAAGGATATATATGATTGGATTTCCATATTTACTTTGATCATATATTTATGATTGGACCATTCATATAGTAGCTTTCCATATAATTGGGCTTCCAATTATGGCAAGCCAATTATGATTGGATTTCCATTAAAAATATAATTTATGCATATTGAAAGTTTTGATATATATTGGCCTTCCATGTATGGATTACCAAGGGCTTATAAATGGGTGATGCATGCTAGTTGAAAACTCATCTCAAAACAAGAGTGCTTTACAATCTTTGAGAGAGAGAGGATTAAGGACTGTTTTGAAGGAGAGATTGCTTCGAATAATTTTTTGGCATCTTTTGTTCTTCAGAGTCCGCAATCAAAAAATTTCTTCTTTCAAGTGAGTTGTGGTGATCCGTGTTGGATCGAGAGGAGCTTGTAGAGGGTGTATTCTCTTTATTCTATTAGTGGAGATTCTTCATGGTTGGACTCCGATCGTCCCGTAGTTTTTTCGCAAGGGTTTTTCACGTCTAAAATCTTTGTCTGTGATTGTGTTTGGCATTTTTGGTTTGTGTGCTTTTGCTCGGTTCTCTCGCAGGACTTTCTGATTTGGGGTAACTGTTTTCGCACTTCTTTACCTTCAGAGTGGTATCAGAGCTTTGGGTTCAAAAAAGTGTCAGGAGTTGACAGTCAAACCAGAAAGCATAGATGGGCCCGAAGCCGTTGTGCATGGTGAACCTAAACGGTACCAACTACCATTATTGACGGAGTAAGATGAAGGATCTGTTGTTCCTCAAGAAGTTGCATCTTCCATTATTTGCTTCCGAGAAGCCCAATGACAAATCCGACGAGGACTGAAACTTTGAGCATATACAGGTGTGTGGGTACATGCGGCAGTTCGTTAACGAGAACATGTACAACTACATTACCAATATTGAGCATGCGAAGACGTTGTGGAAGAAGCTGGAATCTTTGTACGCAAAAAAGACCGGGGTAAACAAACTGTTGATGATCCGGATGATGATGGGTCTGCGGTACAAAGATGGTGCATCTATTACGGATCAATTGAGTGAGTTCTAGGGCATGGTGGGCCAGCTATACTCGATGGAAGTCAAGTTCGACGACGAGGTTCAAGGACTTTGGTTGCTATGTACATTGCCAGACTCGTGGGAGACCGTATGAGTATCTATGATCGCTTCTGCTCCGGAAAGCGTGGTCAGTCTGGAGTTTGCCAAGAGCGGGGTACTGAATGAAGAGATGCGAAGACGTTCTCAGGGCACTTCGTCCACATCCCATCACTCAGAGGTACTAGTTTCATAGAGCCGCAGAAGGGACAAAAGTAGGGGTCCAGGTGGCGGCAGAGACAAGAGCAGAGGGAAGTCCAAGGGTCGGTACGAGGACTCAGAGTATTACCATTGTGGCAGGAAGGGCCACATCAAGCGGAACTATTTTGCTTGGAAGAGAGAGAAGAAGGGCGACAAGGGAAAGCAAGATGAGAACACTACAGCGACGGCCATGATACATGGAGGCGATGTGATCGTCGTAGGTGATGAGGTTATCACAAACCTCGCATGCGATGACAAATCTTGGCTGGTAGACTCAGGGGCTTCAGCGCACATATCTCATAACAGGATACTATTTGCCACTTATACGACAGGCTACTGTAGAGTGTTGAAGATGGGCAATGGAGATGTGTCGAAGGCGATTGCCATTGGAGATGTGCATTTGAGGATGAAGACGAGTTTATTTCTTGTTCTCAAAGATGTTCATCATGTTCCTGATATTCGTTTCAACCTGGTGTCGGTTGGAAGGTTGGATGACGAGAGGTTCTTCAGTCTCTTTGGGAATAGTCAGTGAAAGCTTTCTAGAGGTTCGATAGTGATTGCCAGAGGAAGCAAGAAGTCTGGTCTCTACTATATGGACGAGAGCACAGAGGGGGCATAGGAGGTGAATGTAGTCAGTGATGCGTCTACCGAGTTATGGCAGAGACAGCTCGGCCATATCAGCGAGAAGGGGATGAGCTACTTGGTGAATAGGAAGGTGATTTCAGGGCTCAAGTCTACAAAGTTGGAGAAATACATGCACTGCTTAGTTGGGAAGCAAAATAGGGTATCTTTCCAAAGTAACCCAAGTTCAAGGAAGTCGACGTTGCTCGAGTTGATTCACTGGGATGTCTACGGTCCTGTAAAGGTAAAATCTATTGGTGGTGCTTCTTATTTTGTAACTTTTATTGATTACTGTTCCAGGAAGGTTTGGGTCTATGCCTTAAAGACCAAGGATCAGGTGCTGTCTACTTTAAAAGAGTTTCAGGCCTCTGTTGAAAGAGAGACTGACAAGAAGTTATTGTGTGTTCGGTCCGACAACGGCGGCGATTACATTGGTCCCTTAGATACGTATTGCAGAGAGCAGGGGATACGACACCAGAAGACTCTGCCCTAGATACCTCATCTCAATGGTGTAGCGGAGCGTATGAACAGGACACTGATGGAGAGGGTACGATATTTGCTGTCATAAGCAAATTTGCCAGGCAGTTATTGGGGTGAGGTACTTCTCACAGCTACTTATGTTATTAATTTATCTCCTAATGCTCCTTTGCAAGGTGATGTGCCTGAAAAAGTATAGTACAACAAAGATCCGTCATATAATCATCTGCGAGTGTTTGGTTGTAAGGCCTTCGTGCATGTACCGAAGGACGAGAGGTCCAAACATGAGCCGAAGATGAGGCGATGCGTCTTTGTCGGCTACGGTCGTGATAAGTTTGGCTATAAACTCTACGATCTAGTGGGAAAAAAGCTCTACAGAAGCAGGGACGTGGTATTCGTCGAGGATCATACCATGACCAACACACAGGATTCTGATACGCCTTCTGAGGCTGTGGAATTGCCTGAATTCGAGTCATTTTCCTTCGATCAGTTTCCAGAGGACATGGCAGAAGATCCAGTTATGGAGGATCCAGTGCATGGAGTTGCTCCCAACCTTGATCATCAGCTTGCTGATGGTGGTCAGTGTGTCTCTCAGAAGGATGAGCATGCCGGAGAGGCAGTTCTTGATGGGGATGAGACTGTTAGTATACAGCCAGCACCAGTGGCTCCACTGAAAAGCAGTGACAGAGATTGTCGACCATCTATGAGATACTCACCAGGTGAGTATGTGCTACTGACTGACGGAGGAGAGCCCGAAATCTTTGCAGAGGCTATAGAAGACGAACACAACCAGGAGTAGATGTAGGCTATGCATGAGGAGATGAGTTTCTTACAGGCCAATTCCACTTATGAGCTGGTGCGATTGCCAAAGGGCAAGAAGGCTTTGAAGAATCGATGGGTGTTTAGAGTGAAGCAGACGGATGATTCGACTCGTCCTCGATACAAAACGAGGCTGGTAGTTAAAGGCTACAGTCAGTGGAAAGGCGTGGATTATGATGAGATCAATTCGCCAGTCGTCAAGCAGTCATCTATTCAGGTGGTGCTAGCATTGGTAGCCAATTTCGACTTGGAGGTCGAGCAGATGGACGTAAAGACGACATTCCTCTACGGTTATCTTGAGGAGTTATACATGGAATAGCCAGAGGGATTTTGTGAGAAGGGCAAGTCATATTTTGTCTACCGGTTGAGGAAGAGCTTATATAGTCTGAAGCAGGCTCCGAGGCAGTGTTACAAAAAGTTTGAGTCATTTATGGGAGAGCATGGTTATGCACGGACAACGTCGGACCATTACGTATTTGTGAGGTACTTTGTCGAGGATGCTTTTATCATTTTATTGCTCTATGTTGATGACATACTATTAGTGGGTCGAAATGCCACTAGGATAGTGGAGTTGAAGCACCAACTGGGCATGGCCTTCTCTATAAAAGATTTGGGTGCAGCAAAGACTATTCTTGGGATGGAGATCAGTCGAGAGAGAGAGAGTATAAGCTGCTACACTTGTCCTAAAAGAAGTACATTTATCGGGTACTTCAGCGTTTTAGAATGGACGGGTCGGAGAAAGTGAGTTGCCCCATTGCGGCTCACTTTAAGTTCACTAAGGAGCAGTGTCCATCTACCAAAGATGAAAAAGAAGATATGGAGCGGATTCCATATGCCTCAGCTGTGGAAAGCCTTATGTTTGCTATAGTGTATACGAGGCCAGACATCACTCATACAGTTGGCACAGTTAGCAGGTACCTTTCAAATCCGGGAAGTGTACATTGGAGTGCGGTTAAGTTGATTCTACGATACCTTCAGGGCACTGCTGATTGGAGACTTTTTTGGTGGTGACGAGCCGAAGCTGGTTGGGTATAAAGATGCTGATATGGCTGGAGATGTAGACACGAGGTGATCGACTTCGGGCTATGTGATTATGTTATCTGGAGGAGCGATATCGTGGCAGTCGCGGTTGCAGAAGTGTGTTGCCTTGTTGATGACAGAGGCAGAGTACATTACGACGACGGAGGCTTGCAAGGAGTTATTGTGGATGAAAAAGCTTTTACAGGAAATAGGGCTGAAGCAAGGGCAGTATACTTTGCTTTGCGACAGTCAGAGTGTCATTCACCTTGTGAAGAATCAGACCTTTCATAGGCGGTCCAAGCACATCGAGACTCGGTATCATTGGATACAGGATGTGGTTGAGAAGAAGGACGCGATGCTTGAGAAGGTCCATACTGATGACAATGGAGCGGACATGCTCACGAAGGTTCTACCAAGGGAGAAGTTTGAGTACTACAGGCGGATCGTCGGGATGACGAGTTCGTCCACCTAGTTGTGAAGAAGAAGATTTGTTGGAGTGGGTGGGGTTCCCAACCTATGTGGAGAATACCCCGGAGAGCGACGAGCGCCATCCATATGTCGGAGAAGCTCGGGGAGTGTGTTTGCAATGAAATATAAAAGAGCAGAACAGTTTTATGGGAGGACTGGACTTTTACTTCATGTTACAAACTCGCTTGTACAAAGAAAGCCTAGGGACAAAAACCTAGGTACAGCAGTCTAAGTACAATTGTTTATTTTAGATTCTGGGGGGTGACGATAGATGCTCGGGAAGGCGACGGCAGCCCTGCCTTAGTCCTTGGACGATCGGTATACAACCTTGGCTCCTGTGAAGAGATGGTTGGCGTTGAAGAAATGCTCTTCTTGCTCGCCCTCTATTGTTCTTCTGGCTTCTCTCTCTCTCTGTGTATTTTCTCTGATTATTGGGGGAGTCTCTCTGTATATCTTTCTCTGATCGTATATGTATATCTTTTCACAAGGGAATGGCACCTTGATATTTATAATAGTGGGATATCATCATTAGGGTTGCCAATGATTACATCTTGGAGATGGCGGCGGCCTATGGATTAGTCAATCTAGGCCATTCATTTTTGATTGTGACGAATTCGAGCCATTGAGTGTAGATTACACCAAATCCTATCAGCAATTAATGCTGATTAGAATAAATCTTCCTCATAATGATCTTCTGATGTCAGCGAATAAATTAAATTTATTCTCCTGCCACGTGTCCCAGATTATGAGGATTTGACCCGATCTTTGATTGCAGTAAATCTGAGAAACTGATCGGCTTAGGACAAGTATCCTAGGAGCCACTGTGGGGATCTGAACCACATGACGAGTGAGCCACATAAGATTTGGGCCGCATATGGTTTTGGGCTACGTGTCAGGACTGCCTAAGATTTGGGCCGCATATGGTTTTGGGCCACGTGTCAGGGATGCCTGGGTAGTGGCCTTCCCTCGAACCTTTGGACCGCATGGAGGTAATCATTGCGAGCCGCATAGGGATACATCCGCCTGAGCCGCATGGAAATGGTCCGCTTGAGCCGTATGGGAAGGCCTCCGTTTTGAGCCGCATGGGACTGTTTCGGCCTGAGCCGCATAGGACGGCTTCATTCTGAACCGCATGAGAAGTCTTTGCTCGAACCGCATGAGGCTGTCTCGGCCTGAGCCGCATAGGACGGCTTCATTCTGAACCGCATGAGGAGTCTTTGCTCGAGCCACATACGAACGCCCACGTGGCAAGGCCACGTGGCATTTTTATGGCTCTCGGGGGATTTGTGTCAGAGATCTCTTTCTCTTCCCTAGGGGTCTGTCATTATGACAGAATCATAATGGCCTCTCTTGTGTCAGGGCTGTCACTTTTTTAGAGTTGTCAGCCGTCAAAATAATTAATGCAAGAGGGCAGAGGAGAGGACTGTCCCGCCACGTGTCTTCTGAGCTGCATGGAATGTCTTGGGCCGCATAGTTCCTTATGCCGTATGACTCTCTTAGCCGCATGGGCTTTCTGAGGCGCATGGGGTTCCTTGGCCGCATGGGTCATTTTCTTTAATATTTTTCAAGCTTCTACAAGACCCCCTTCAAAGTTTTCAATTTGCAAAATTGAAATACTTTGAATAAGAAGCATGGCTGGATATTCTTCCGGCCGCATATAAAGTCCTGACCGCATGGATATCTTGGCCCCAGGGGACTTTCGAGCCGCATAGTTGCTTTCAGCCGCATGGCTATTTGAACCGCATATGCTCTTTACCACGTCATTATGCCATGCGTGTAGATCTTTTTGGGACAGGATCCCAAGAGCTCAGTCTTTAAATGGCTGGTTTGGCTCGATAGCCGAAGAGTTGATCGCGTTTGTACGAGGCGTCGGTCCATAGTTCTCTGTTTATAAATAGAAGGGCGTTTGGACGGTCTTCTCTCTTAGACTCTTTTTGACTCAGATTCTTGTCGTGTTTTCTTCCTCTGATCATCAGACAATAATGGCACCTAGGGCTTCTAAGGCTGTGAAGAAGGCTGTGGCGAGGAGTAAGAAATCGGCTTCGTCCTCGACTGTCGTGCCCCCCGTTCGTCTTGACGTTCATATTGCCATCGAAGGTAAGGATTAGGTAGTCGATTTGAAACCCTAACAGAGCCTGCTTTACTGCATGCTTCATGTACAAGACTTTGACGTGAACTTCTCAAACTACATGGTCCGCATACACGTCCCATGACTGAGCTGCATGCGGATATACCCCATGTCTGAGCCGTATGAGACTTGTCTAAAATGAGCCGCAAGATCATTTCTGACTGTTTTTATTTTCTTCGTCTTTGGTTCTCGCAGTATCTCCACCGAATGCTGAGACTGCGGCGTCAGAGGAGCCGCAGCCTCCTGTCATCAGCCAGGGGTCTCCCTCTGTTAAGGAGGAAGTGAAGAAAGAAGAACCTGCGCCTGAGGGGGACGGCAGCCCTCCAAATATCGAGACCGCTGAGGGTGGCAGCGCTGAGAACTCTGTTTCTCCTATTCTGGACGAGGATGCTCTTCACTTGCATCCTTCATATGTGAGATGGTTGAGGGAATGGTATATACGCTCCTGTAACTAGGATGTAGGGGCTTCTCGTGGATGTCTGTCTGTAGTCTTTGTTTTGTTTCGCCTTTCTTTCTGAAAGGGACGTAATCCCGAAATATGTAATACTTTTTTCTTCCTTCAAATAAAAAGTACTTTCCAGTCTACCCTTCATTTGTATTGCTTGTTGTGTCTGTGATGTGGTGGTGGTATTTGCCCCACGTGGGGGACTTGTTTGTGGACCTGTTACCCATGGCATACCTTGGTTTTAGGTACGGATAACAAGTTTGGTTAGGACACCTGGAACAGTCATGGCAAAGTGGTCACGGATGTTCCTGGTACCGGCAAGAGAATGCCGTAGAGCAGCTGGGCTCTCGGGGCATTATAAGAGATGGTGGGCTTGTGCTGAGAACTTAGCGGAGGATATTTGTGGGCCTATTATCCTTGGTGTACCCTAGTTGTGGGTACAGATAATAGGTCGAATGGGGATCGTCATACTTGCTCAGAGGTAATGAGGACATGGCAAGAGTGAACTCGACGAAGGATATTGGTGGTCAACAGAGGACACTTATGGTCAACAGAGGACATTTGTGGTCAACAGAGGACATTTGTGGTCAACCGAGGACACTTGTGGTCCCATTACCCTTGGCGTACTCCGGTTGTGGGTACAGATAATAGGTCGAAAGGGGATCATCATACTTACTCAGAGGTAATGAGGACATGGCAAGTATGAAGGTTTCTTCGACGGAGCCTTCCCATTCAGAGATAATGAGGACATGACAGTAGTGGGCTCAATGAAGGAGGGCACATAGAACGACTCAGAGGTAATGAGGACATAGAAGTTCTATGTAAGGGGTGATTTGTTTTTGGCAGAAATGGGACGACTCAGAGGTAATGAGGACATGGCCGTCTTGGAAGTTTGTGGACCCGTTACCCTTTTTGTGCATTGGGAGTGCAGGTAGTGGATCATGAGGGAGGATCTCTTATAGGAAGAAAGTTCAGCGGTACGGTTATACATGACTTTCTTTCAAAAGAGTGACCGGAATGTAAGTTCAGGGGTACCAGCGGGTACATAACTCGACAATCCATGAATGTTGGAATCAAAATATAAGTTCAGAGGTACCAACGGGTACATGACTTGGTAATTTGGGATATCTTTGTGGAAGAAGGGCATGAGTTCAGCGGTACAAGAGGGTACGTGACTCAAAAATCTGGAATATTGTGGGTGTGAGTTCAGCGGTACCAGCGGGTACATGACTCGAGAATCTGGAGAATGGTGAGCGTGAGTTCAGCGGTACCAGCGGGCACATGACTCGATAATCTGGAAAATTGTGAGGGTGAGTTCAGCGGTACCAGTGGGTACATGACTCAATAATCTGGAAAATGTCGTTTAGACATAATATTTCTTCAGAAACTTGCCGTTGACGGGCAACATGAGCAGGTCACCGTTTTGCTTAGCGAGGCGGTAAGCACCGTTGGAGAACACGGCCTCGATGACAAATGGACCTTCCCATTTTGGCTGGAACTTGTCGACGGTCTTGTGAGTCATGACCATTGGCCTCCGGACTGCTAGAACAAGATCGCCCACTTGGAATGTTCTGATTTTGACCTTCTTGTTGAAGGCTCCTGAGATGCGTGCTTGGTATAGCTCGATCCTTTGTTGAGCTAGGAGGCGCTTTTCATCTAAGGCCTCCAACTCTTGTAGTCGACGTCGGTAGTTGTCATCCGTCGTTAATTGATACGTGAGGGCGACGCGGAGTGAGGGTATTTGAGTCTCTAATGGGAGAACTGCCTCACTCCCGTATACTAGAGAGAATGGTGTATTCCCGGTGGCTGTTCGAACTGTGGTGCGATAAGCCCATAAGCATTCGCCGTGCTTCTTGTTCTAGTCGTTCTTGTTGGAGGAAACAAACTTCTTGAGGAGTTTGATTATTGTTTTGTTGAATGCCTCTGCTAATCCGTTTGCTGCCGGGTTGTACGGTGTCGAAGCGACATTCTGAATACGGTGCTTATCGCAAAACCGATAGAATACGTGGCTTGCAAATTGTGGACCATTATCATGGATGATCCTTCGGGGCAGTCCAAAGCGGTAGATAACGTGATGCTTGAGGAAGCTGATCACGTTTGAAGTCTTGACTTCTGCGAGTGGGACAGCTTCCGCCTATTTGGAGAAGTAATCAGTGATCGCGAGTATAAAGCGATGTCCTTGGAAGGAAGGTGGGGTGATTGGACCAATAATGTCCATTCCCCATGCTTCGAATGGCCAGGATGCCACTGTCGGATGTAGAAATTCGGATGGTTGGTGAATGAAGTCCGCGTGGACTTGGCAGGCTTTGCATTTTCTAGCATAGTCTATCGCATCTGCCACCATTGTGGGCCAGTAGTAGCCCATTCGGCGGAGGCGGTCTTGCAATTTAGGGCCAGGCTGGTGGGCCCCGCAGACACCGTCATGAGCTTCTCGTACGGCTTCTTTGGCTTCTGTATTTGACAGACATCGAAGCAGTCATCCGTCGTAGGAGCGACGATACAGCATCTTCGTCTCTATATCGTAGAAGAATCTGAGAGAACGTCGTCTGATGGAAGTGGCTTCCTTTGGGTTCTCGGGCAGGATGTCGTAGACGACGAAGTCGATGGATGGTTATCTCCAATCTGGGGCATCATCGATCGTCTGTACGGAATAACTCACCACGAATTGCACATTGTTCTTGGGACAGACCAGTTCGTGGCCTATCACATCCACTGATTGGCGATCATAGTTCGGGACTGCTAGGAAAGCGACAAGACCGGCTAAGGCATCAGCTTCGATATTTCGGAGTCTGGGGAAATGTTCGATAAAGAACCCCTCGAACGACGAGATGATGTCAATCGCTATTTGGTGATAAGGGATCATGTCTTCGTGGCGGACCTCATATGAGCTCCGTATCTGATTGACGATTAGTTGGGAATCGCCGTATGCTTCAAGGTATTCTACTCCCAGCTCTCTTGCGAGTTGGAGGCCAATGACCAGAGCGTTGTACTCGGCCACATTGTTAGAGCAGGGCTCGGTGAGGGAGTAAGCGCGGTTAATCACCAATTCGGAAGGGAAGATCAGCACTACCCCGACCCTGACAACTATATTGCCTTTAGGTCCGGTCCTCGAAGCACCGTCGAAGAACATTCGCCATATATTATCGTGAGAGGTTGTATGCGAGTCGGTGACCTCATCTGGGATCTCTTCATATATTTTGGAGGACTCCGAGCCTGGGTGGGCTGCTAAGAAGTCTGCCAGGGCTTGACCTTTGACTGCCTTTTGTGGGACGAAGATCATATGATAAGGGGACAACAATATTGCCCATGTAGCGAGTCGAGAGCTGAGTGCCCCTGGTTTAGTCATAAGGACCCTGAGAGGGTTAACTCGTGAGATCACATGGATAGTTTGTCCGATGACATAGTGTCGTATTTTCTAAATAGCGAACACCAGGGCGAGGCATTCCTTCTCCACAGCGGTGTATCGGTGCTCTGGCCCAATCATCATTCGGCTGAGGTAATATATGGCTTGCTCATGGCCTGCATCGTTATTTTGTGCTAGCAGAGCCCCGAGGGAATGTTCCATTGCTCGTACATAGAGCAGGAATGGTTTTCCAGGAACCGGGGCCACCAAAACTGGAGGATTTGACAAATATTCTTTGATGCTGTCGAAAGCACGCTGGCATTCCTCGTCCCATACGAATGAGACTCCTTTCTTCATGAGGTGCGTGAACGGTCGGCATCGCCCGGAGAGGTTAGAAATGAATCTCCTGATGTAAGCTAGCCTCCCTTGGAGGCCTCTGAGTTCGCGGAGATTTCTTGGGGAACCCATCTCCATGATTGCTTTTGTCTTCTCATGGTCTACATGGATACCTTGTGCCGTGATGATGAAGCCCAAGAACTTTCTGCTGGATACGTCCAGAAAGGACTTCGTAGGGTTCATTTTCAAATTGTGCGCTCGTATTAGGTCGAATACCGTCCTTAGATCCTGCAGATGGTCTTCCTTGCACCGACTCTTAACGGCTATATCGTCAATATAGCACTCCAATGTCTTGCGTAAGTGGTATCTGAAGATAATGCTCATAGCTCTTTGATAAGTGGCACCAGCATTCTTTAAACCGAAAGGCATAACTGTGTAGCAGTATGTGCCAATCGGTGTTCGGAATGATGTATGCTTTTCGTCATCAGGAGACATCTTGATTTGGTTGTACCCCGAGAAGCCATCCATGAATGACATGCATTCAAAACTGCAGGTATTGTCAATCATAATATCTGTGATAGGGAGGGGGAACTCATCTTTAGGGCATGCCTCGTTTAGATTGCGGAAGTCGATACAGATTCGAATCTTCCCATTTTTCTTGTGGATGGGTACTATATTGGCGACCCAATCGAGATGTTGCTCCTTACGAATGAAGCCGCTGGTTATCAGTTTATTGACTTCGGCTTCGATCGCGTCCATGATGCCTGGACGAAAGCGTCGCTGTTGTTGCTTGACTGGCTTTGCATCTGGCCGAATGTTGAGTTTATGAAGAGCAATGTCGGGATTTAACCCTGGCATGTCTTCATAGCTCCAGGCGAACACATCAATGTATTCTCTGATAAGTTCTAGCAGCGACTCCCGTTCTTCATCTGGTAGGCTTTTACTGACGAAAATTAGTTTTGGAGAAGATTCGCTGCCGAGATCCACTTGTATGACCTCATCTTCGGTAGGAGGTTCTCTCTGTTCGAACCGTTTTTCCTATTGTGCATCCAATTGTTGGGCCCACGGCTCTAGTTCGAGGATTTCGGGGACGTCTTCGTCTTCTTCGTAAGCGTCGGCGAATGCCATGTTGACTGACAAGACTTGTCCGAACACGTCTCCGATGCTAGTATCCGTGTCAGAAGTTGGTGACCCGGTTGAATGTGACTGCCAGTCGCATTCTTCATCTGAACTCTCAGGGGTCGTAGTAGGTGTTACATACCCTAACCCGCATCGAGTTTTGCTATAGTAGTCTCGTGGTTTGCCTGCCGGGACTGGTGGCTTCAAAAGTAATCGTCGCCCAGTGCCGTAGTTCAAACCTGGCATCGTCTTCAGATTATACACCAATTTCTGTATGAGATATTTGGATTGGGGGCTATAAAGATACAGAGGCAATCTTCCGGTATCTGACCCGAGGTCGGCTTCTTCTATGGTGAAGGGATGCGGGTCGTCCTTCCGGCCGAAGATGATTGGATGGTCCCCTCCCTCGATTATTCGGTAAGCATCTTCTGCTGGAGTAAGCTGGATTGCGGTATACATATTTGTTACCTATGTGTGTAGGTGAGTGCCTATACCGTGATCCATAGCATACATTGTACATAGCTTATTGAGCTCGGTGTAGTTCAAAGATAACCCTTTATTGATGAAATAAGGTATCTTTTCTAGGGAGATTACATCATCAGCGGAGGGGACATTAGTGTGGGTAGCCAGATACTTGGCTAGCTCTGGTTCCTCTTCGGCTACCCCCTGTGTAAACGAAGACTGAGAGGACGACCCGGGAAGCTTGATTGTCAGTGGTTCAGTTGATGGAGCAGAGCGTGGAGTCGTTGGCAGACTAGCGACCCCCAATTTGGCATTTGATGTGGAGCGAGGAGTGGCCGGTTCGCTAGAAGTGTCAGACCTCGCATCGGGGTGACGACCTGTCTTGGGAAGGCGTATCGTCAGTGGCCTATCGGAGGGATTGAGCTTCTCCGTTTGGGGTTGACCGACTCTCGGTAGTCTGATTGTCAATGGCCCCGTTGTGGGTCTCGGCACTTGGCCGAACCTTGGCAGCCGGATTATCATCTGCTCCTCCTGCGCCAAGAGGCTGATCGCGTCCTTCCGCAGAGTGGCGGTAAGGGGTACGGACTTGCCCGATTTACGAGCTTGGAGGTGGATCGTCAGGGGACCTTCTGATCCCGTGGCCATTTCGGTACCAGCTTGTTCATTTCCTTCATCAAGGTGCCTCTTTGACTTTTTGTATAGGCAGGAGTCTGAGTAGTAAGATTCGATCCCTTTGAAGGGATCAATGTCAGCAAATTCCGTCTTCACAAAGTCGTATTTGTCGACATATTTGAAGTACTAGTGTAGTATGGAAGGTACGATCATGTAATCGTGTATCCATAGGCGCCCCAAGAGGATGTTGTAAGAAGTGTCTACATTTATGACGTAGCAGGTGACTTCGGATTGGAGGTCGCCAATTTGATATTTCAGACAAATCTTCCCAATGGGGTAGCTTCTGCCCGAATTGAAACCGCTGATGGCGGTGTTTGTAGGTGTCAGGCGATGCATTGGGATACGGAGATGATGTAGCAGACCCTTCGGGATGATGCTTATGGAAGCGCCAGGATCTATGTGCATTCGATCCACCTTCACGTCGCCGATGTATCCCGTGTAGTATAACGGACGATCGTATAGGTTGGTTTTGATGAGCATGTCCTGCGGAGTGAAGACGATGTTGGGCATTGCTCCCGTGCAGGCACTGTCTTGGAGATCCACGGGTGAGTCCTCCCCGGTGAGGTTGGATTGAGCCAGATAGACATCGACATTTTGGAGTGCTTCGCTTAATGCAATACGAACGTCCTTGGAGAGTCTTAGGAGTTCGTATAGTGACAACTTGGCCGGTGTGTTAGCCAATTGTGCTAAGATGTCAAAGTTGTAGGGCCTCTCTAGCCCTTGGGCTGCATCTTTTCGGAGAGATTTTTCGAAGCGAGTCTCCTTCGGCCTAGGCTTGTCGGTCGTCGAAGGCTGAGCCGGTCCCGGAGCATCAGTTGTAGTGGGTTGATGATTTTCAGCTGGATTGTCAACCACAGGTTGGGATTGCGCTCCGGACCGCGTGACGACGGCTGTAGCTTCCTCGTTGTCTGCCGAGATTGTGTGGCAGGTCCTGACTTTTCCACTTTTTTTTTTGCCGGTGGAAGATGGTGTGGGCCGAGTCACTTCTGACACCAAGTCTGGATGGATCCATATGACCTCCCCTCGTGATGTGGTGAGGGGTACAAGACCGGCAGCCTAATCTCGGGGAGGTGGAAGATTGGTAATCTCCATTGTCGCTAGAGGGATGGGGACCACCCCGTCCTGAGTTTTCGTCGGAGGAAAGCTGCCGAATTATACGGATACCATATTGGCTGCCACGGTTACCTCTTTGAAATTGATGGCCAGAGCGTTCGAATCGATGAGGTTTTGGATGTACCGTTTCAGCTGGTAGCAATCGTGTGTGGCATGATGGACATAGCGATGATAATGGCAGTACTTTGGATTCTCCATCTCTGCCGGCCGCGGTTCCCATCTTGGTGGAGGAAGCTGAATCCTGTCCCCTTGTATGAGCATGTCCAAGATGGGTTTGACGTGACCGTCTTCGAAGGAGTAAGTGATTTGCGGCCATTATTTGTCTGCTGGCTTCGGCTCAGGTTTTTGTGCTGTATCGGCCACCATAGCATGCTTTCCTTTGCTGTCCCGATTGTTGGAGGGGCTACCCCGATTATCGTTGCTGGGACGCTTGCCCTTATTTTCTCCTTCCGAGATGTGCAATCCCAGTTGGCGAGCCTTCTTCAGTCGTTCTTCGGCACTTGTGGCGCTGATGATGAACGCCTTACAATCTTTGAATTGACTTTTGCCCATCCAGAGACTGATCGTTGGAAGCAGTCTCTTTTGGCAAATTTCAATTAAAGAGGAATCTGGATTTCCGGAGGGCAGCTTCATGGCGGTCTGGCGGAACCGCTCAATGTAGTTCCTTGTCAGCTCCTTCTCCCCTTGGATGACGTCCATGAGGGTGGACATGGTGACGTCCTGCCCGACCTCATAGAATCTCTCCAAGAACATGCGCTTGAAGCCGGCAAAGGAGTGGATGCAGTTGTCCGGCAGATTGCGATACCAGTCGAAGGCGACTCCTTCCAATGCCTCAATGAATAATCGTGTGAGGATAGCGTCATCGTGGGGCAGATGGTCGATGGTGACCTCGAAGTACGTGATGTACCAACTTGCTGAGGTCTTGCCATCATTCGGGTTGATATTGAACAGCTTATATCTTGGTGGGATTGGAACATCCCTCCATTCAGTAGGGTATGGTTGCCGCATTCTGAGGTCTTCAGCGTTTTCTCGGGCATGAAACATGGCTCGGAGCTCCTGAACCTCTCTTCTTACTTCTCGGGCATCATCTGTTGCGGTAGGGGCTGTTATTTTGGGAGGATTGTTACCCGAGTTCGGTGCCGCCGAATTCAAGTCCACATTGACCGCAGGACCCGCGCTTGTTTGGCCAGGCGTTCCTCCTTGCAGAGTTGGAAGGGCCGCTTTAATCTCGTCGATAGACTTAACCAAAGCAAGTAATATGGCTTCGAGATTGTCGATGCACTGGCGATCACTGGAACCACCTTGATTGCTGTCCGTCATGAACACCGTCCTTACATGAGGAGTGATGGAAGGAACGGTGGAGGATGTGCCCTCCGAGTCATACCTATGCACCGAGAAGTCATCGGGATAGGTGGGAATGTTCTCTTCGGGCTCGGACTCGAAGGGAACGGTATCCCCAGCCTCAGAGCTTGCTTCGTCTTGAGAGTCATGGATGTCCTCGGGGACATCAGCGTCTGTTGTACCTGATGGAAGAGTTGTTTGTCCGGGCTCGGCTCCTTGAAATATCGGATTGTTGCGGATGTTCGGAGGAGTGCTACCCCCAGTTCCCACAACCCCCAGCGATGTGGATGATGAATTTTCCCTTGCGGCAGATTTTGTCTTTGAACGGGTGTGTTAGAATACTCCGGTGGAGGATAACCGTTTAGACGACAGTTTCTTAGCTGTAGTGGTTGATATCTTGGGACTGGAGATGCTTGTCTTCTTCCTTCTCCCTTCGGCGGGAACTTTTTGAGTGAAATTACAGGAGACAACAGGAGGTGCCTCGTCTTCTGAGCTCGGATGCTGTAGTCTTTGGAAGACGGACGGCCGATCTTCCGTCACTGTCGCGTTGTTGCAACAGCAGTTGACGATGATTTGGGTGCAGTGATGTCCAAACGAGGACTCTTTGCACACCGAAACTCCTTCTCTTTCCTTGCGTTTGTGGAGGATCGCCTCACGCAGGTCAGAGGAACCACTTTGTCCTTTTGCCGCCGGGGGCTGGACTCGAGCGGTTCTATACAACTTCCCTTCAGAGGCCCGTGTGATAGTCAACGGGACGCCCCGATAGTCAGAGGTTGGGACAGCTGACTGGGCTTGATGAGCCCGCGCTGCCCTAGACTTCCTCCTTTTAGCACTTGCTGGTACATAATAGGAGGAGTCCAAGTTGAATACCACAGAGTCTGGCTTATCATCTAGAGAACCATCAGAGTCAGGACCGCACAAGAGGCAGTCGAAGACTGATCGAGAGAAGCGTGGAACGGACGCTATGCGGCTAGAATTGGGTACCGTGTAGGCTGTCTGCATACGATTGTCTTCTGCTGTCGGATGAGTTGTTTTTATACGGCTAGGAGTCACGACCGTGCAGGCTGACCGCATGCGGTTGGCAATTGTGGCCACATGGGTTTTCTGCAAGTTATTGACTTCCATAGCCGCATGAGTTTCATCCATGTGGTTGGCAACTGTAGCCGCATAAGCTATGCGGCTGACAGATATGGCCGCATGAGTTTTCTTCATGCGGCTGGCGGATGAAGCCGCATGAGTTTTCTCCCTGCGGCTAATACCCTTATGCGGCTCTGATCGCATAGAGTTCCTCTTTGCCCCTATAAGTCCAACATCATAGTGTTTTCTTCTGCCGGACTTGGGGATAGCAGAGTTATCTACGGTCTGAAGTAGGGCCGCAGGAGAGTCTTGCTCGCCGTCTTGAACAACAGAGGGTATCTCCGCAAGAGCTTCAGTAGGAACGAAGGATCGGGGTCTCCACTCCTTGCGGGCCTTCTTTGTGCGGGCTCGCTTCTGGACCGGGCCAGCGTTCTTGTCGGAGAGCATTTCTTCGAACGCCTGTTGGTCGAACCGGGCGACCATCTTTTGTTGCATGGAGCCAAGCTTGGCTGCATCCGATTGCGTCACCAACTCCTCAGCCGTGGAGAAGTTTGTCCCCGGCAGAGTCGCCGTCGTGTTTGCCATGAAATATAAAAGAGCAGAACAGTTTTATGGGAGGACTGGACTTTTACTTCACGTTACAAACTCGCTTGTACAAAGAAAGCCTAGGGACGAAAACCTAGGTACAGCAGTCTAAGTACAATTATTTATTTTAGATTCTGGAGGATGACGATAGAGGCTCGGAAAGGCGACGACAGCCCTGCCTTACTCCTTAGACGATCGGTATGCAACCTTGGCTCCTGTGAAGAGATGGTTGGCGTTAAAGAAATGCCCTTCTTGCTCTCCCTCTATTGTTCTTCTGGCTTCTCTCTCTATGTGTATTTTCTCTGATTATTGGGGGAGTCTCTCTGTATATCTTTCTCTGATCGTGTATGTATATCTTTTCACAAGGGAATGGCACCTTGCTATTTATAATAGTGGGATATCATCATTAGGGTTGCCAATGATTACATTTTGGAGATGGAGGCGGCCTGTGGATTGGTTAATCTAGGCTATTTATTTTTTATTGTGACGAATCCGAGCCATTGAGTGTAGATTACACCAAATCCCATCAACAATTAATGCTGATTGGAATAAATCTTCCTCATAATGATCTTCTGATGTCAGCAAATAAATTAAATTTATTCTCCTGCCACGTGTCCCAGATTATGGAGATTTGACCCAATCTTTGATTGCAGTAAATCTGAGAAACTGATCGGCTTAGGACAAGTGTCCTAGGAGCCACTGTGGGGATCTAAACCACATGACGAGTGAGCCGCATAAGATTTGGGCTGCATATGGTTTTGGACCACGTGTCAGGACTGCCTAAGATTTGGGTCGCATATGGTTTTGGGCCACGTGTCAGGGCTGCCTGGGTAGTGGCCTTCCCTCGAACCTTTGGACCGCATGGAGGTAATCATTGCGAGCCGCATAGGGATACATCCGCCTGAGCCGCATGGAAATGGTCTGCTTGAGCCGCATGGGAAGGCCTCCGTTTTGAGCCGCATGAGACTGTTTCGGCCTGAGCCGCATAGGACGACTTCATTCTGAACCGCATGAGAAGTCTTTGCTCGAACCGCATGAGGCTGTCTCGGCCTGAGCCGCATAGGACGGCTTCATTCGGAACCGCATGAGGAGTCTTTGCTCGAGCCGCATACGAACGCCCACGTGGCAAGGCCATGTGGCATTTTTATGGCTCTCGGGGGATTTGTGTCAGAGATCTCTTTCTCTTCCCTAGGGGTCTGTCATTATGACAGAGTCATAATAGCCTCTCTTGTGTCAGGGCTGTCACTTTTTCAGAGTTGTCAGCCATCAAAATAATTAATGCAAGAGGGCAGAGGAGAGGACTGTCCCGCCACGTGTCTTCTGAGCCGCATGGGATGTCTTGGGCCGCATAGTTCCTTATGCCGCATGACTCTCTGAGCCGCATGGGCTTTCTGAGCCGCATGGGGTTCCTTGGCCGCATGGGTTATTTTCTTTAATATTTTCCATACTTCTACAGAGTGCATGGATCCTATTTTGGAACATATATGGTAAGGAAATATATGATTGGATTTTCATATTTACTTTGATCATATATTTATGATTGGACCCTTCATGTAGTAGCTTTCCATATAATTAGGCTTCCAATTATGGAAAGCCAATTATGATTGTATTTCCATTAATTATATGATTGATGCATATTGGAAGTTTCCATATATATTGGCCTTCCAAGTATGGATTACCAAGGGCTTATAATTGGGTGATGCATGCTAGTTGAAAACTCATCTCAAAACAAGAGTGCTTTACAATCTTTGAGAGGGAGAGGATTAAGGACTATTTTAAAGGAGAGATTGCTTCGAATAATTTTTCGGCATCTCTTGTTCTTCGGAGCCCATAATCAAAAAATTTCTTCTTTCAAGTAAGTTATGGTAATCCGTGTTAGATCGGAAGGAGCTTGTAGAGGGTGTATTCTCTTTATTCCATTAGTGGAGGTTCTTCAGGGTTGGACTCCGATCGTCCCGTGGTTTTTCCCGTAAGGGTTTTCCACGTCAAAAATCATTGTCTGTGATTGTGTTTGGCATTTTTGGTTTGTGTGCTTTTGCTCGGTTCTCTCGTAGGACTTTCTGGTTTAGGGGAACGGTTTCGCGCTTCATTCCCAACATTACAATAATCTAACAAAAGATGAAATAGAGAGAAGTTGCTTGGGTATAAAAACACCGTTGCTCAAAGCAAGATTAGCCCCACACGATCTGCTTCCAGGAACCAGCAAGTTCGAAGAACTTCTGAAACGCTCGAAGTAACCTCTATTCTGACTCCTCGAATTTTTTGGACTTACAATGGCGGTAGCAGCTCTCTCTCTCTCTCTCTGATTTCTATTGCTGGATCACCCTCCAAAGGAGGCCCGAAAAGAGTATTAATAGAGAAAGGATGGAAGTCCTGGCCGCCCAATCAGTTCTGGAAAGATATTAATTAAAAGATTCAAATCCCACAAAGATAGCCACGAATTAATTTCAAATCCCACAAAGCGTGGATCTGAATTAATTCAAATCATATTTGAATCAATCTTCCAAATAACCGACTCAAGGCCATAACTGCCTGCATGATAAGCGGAGCCAATCACGTAGTAGCAGCATGGCCACACAACCGTATGGACTTATGGCCGTATGGACCTCATGAGCCGGATGGCCCTCATGGATCGCATAGTCCGCAGGAGCCGCATGGACCACATGGACCGCATGAGCCGTATGAGCCACATGGACCGCATGGCTCGCATGAGCCGCATGGACCGCATGCTAAGTGCAAAGTGTGCCAACAAAACTCCATATTACGCCTCATGAGCCCGAGCCCGAGTCCGATTTGCGAAGCCCCTTTGGGGCTTAGCTCCAAAGGGGATAAATCTAAGAGAGTGACAAAAGAATTAATGCTTTCTTCATGAAGTCTTAACCTTACCTCCTAGTAAAATATCCCACATGGTTCCCTCCTTAGTGTCACCACCCGATATGCATCTCTCAATACCTCACTTTGTATTATATTGAGATACTCACTTGGATGCTTTTCCATTGTGGGACTATCTTTCTAGGCTTGAAAGAGAGCAAGCTCTTCTCAAGTCAAGAAAAAGCTCCAACAATCCCTCACATATCTCAATATATGGGTTTGAGCGTTCCCCATAGTAACTGTCTATTATACATTAGGATAGATGTCGCTGACGACTTGAATCTTCCCACATGGGTTAAACAACAGTATAATACAAGAATGGACTAAGCCTTGAATTCTGCACCCGTGCTGCAATTCTTCCCACTCACACAATGTAGTCATCTGTGCTTCTGGTTGCACATTAAAGGCCCAATGCCAGCCTGGTTTTGGTGTATGTATTTTGGGTGTCTACAAGTTTACTCTTAAGAGACGGCCTGTATCTCTATCCATACACTCTAAGTGAGTTCTTTTAAAGAGTCCTTGGCATGAAGCCTTGCGCTTCCGTACGGTGCTACGCTGTTATGACATGGCTTAAAGCCGAGGCTTTATCCCTAACTGGGTACCTCATTGTAGAGTCATACTAATGTAGCATATGGTCACATGCCTCTTTGTAGTGCCAAACTACCCAGCGTAAAGCCTTGCGCTTCCGTGTTGTGTTACGCCGCTATGACATGGCTTACGAAGCCGAGGCTTTACCCTACCTGGTACCCTTTTGTAGTGTCATGCCACTGTAATATGAGGACACTGGCTTCTTTGTAGTGCGGTCTACCACTCTTTATTTATACTATACAACATTAGGCTACCTGCCTTTAAGCGGTGCTATACCGCAGTGACATGGCTCGCTAAGCCGAAGCATTACCACTTCCAGGGAACCTCAATGTGGTGTTACCCTACTGTAGCATGGAGTCCATGAGCTCCTTTGTTGTGCTGCGCTACCGTACTTCCTGTAAAGCACAGCTGACATTCACTCTGTCTGAGAACTCATTAAGGCGACGAAGCCATCCTCTCCACAGGACTTGTTCTCCGTAGAGAACAATAGTAGACAACAATGGTTGTGGGTCCGTATCCCTTCTATGCCTCTCAGGACTATCTACCTACTGTTACCTGATATTTTTCCAATCAGTTGTCCTCCCTTAAACCAAAAGCTAGATGCCTAGTAGATTTTTCTTTGAACAAATAGCATAAAACTTTATGGTAGGATTACACAGATACAATATCAGAATGCCTTCAAGCCCATTTTTCTTGCTGAGTCATCGACCAGTTGGCGCTTGAGGCCCTTTGTGAACGGATATACTATGTTCTCCTGACTCCGAACGTCAATTACATCAATAGTACCCCTCTTGATGAGATCGTTTACTACTTTGTGCTTCAGTCGCACAGTTCTCTTTTTCCCGTTAAAGAGGTCATTCGATGCCACTGCTACAATCGCCTGGTTGTCACAGTATATCGGTACCACCGATATCTGAGCCCCAACCACTAGAAGATCATATATGAGCTCCCGAAGCCACTCTGCTTCATCTGCTACAGTTTCTAGTGCATAGAACTCAGATTCTATGGAGGAGCGAGAGAGTATAGTCTGCTTCTTCGACTTCCACGATAAAGCAGCTCCACCTAAGGAAAAGACGTATCCACCTGTGGATCTCTCGCTCTCCACCTCTGAATACCAGCTAGCATCACTGAAGCCTTCTACTACTGTCAGATACCCGCTGTAGTACAGTGCATATGTCTGAGTCTTCTTGAGATATCTTATTACAAGCTTCACAGCTTTCTAGTGCTAATGCCTGAGTTGCTCGTGAACCGACTCAATATTCCCACGACGAAAGCTATGTCAGGTCTTGTGGCAGTAGTAGCGTACATCAAGCTCTCGATAACGCTAGAATACTCCAGCTTACTGATGCTTTCCTTCGAGTTTGGTTTCAGCTTCTGGTCACACCTGTAAGGCATATCGATCCCTGGAAGATTCTGATACCCGTAGCATGTGAGCATCTTCTCAATGTAGTGAGATTGTGACAGTGCCACTCCAGTATCTATTCGGATAATCTTTATGCCTAAGATCACATCAACATCCTCCAAGTCCTTCATACTGAACTTGGTCGAGAGGAACTTCTTTGTTTCTGTGACACATCCAACATCTGAGCCTAGGATTAGCATGTCATCCACGTACAGACAAACGTTGGCTCCTCTTCCATCAGAGAAATTTATGTAAATACATTTGTCTGTTTTGCTGACCCTGTAGCCATTTGATCTAATGACCTTGTCAAACTTCTCATGCCACATTTTGGGAGCCTGCTTCAAACCGTACAGGGATTTCACCAACTTGCAGACTTTGCCTTCAAGACCATTGACGACAAATCCATCTGGCTGTTGCATGTAAATCTCTTCGGTCAGCTCACCATTAAGGAATATTGTTTTTGCATCCATCTGATGTATCACCAACTTATGTATAGCTGCTAGAGCGATAAACATTCTGATGGTGGTCATACGTGCTACTAGAGCGTACGTGTCAAAGTAGTCTATCCCCTATTTCTGAGAAAACCCCTTGGCTATCAGCCTGGCCTTGAACTTGTCAATAGTTTCATTTGCCTTCATCTTCTTCTTGAAGATCTATTTACATCCGATGGGTTTTGCTCCTTCAGGTAGATCTACTAACACCCATGTGCTATTGGAGGTAATAGAGTCAAACTTGTCATTCACCGCCTCCTTCCAGAAGATAGCATCTTTGGTCTTCATTGCCTTATCATAGGTAAGCGGATCTGCTTCCACATGATAGGTGACAAAGTCATCTCCGAAGTCTTTCAACCTCCTCACTCTCTTAGCTGACGGCTCTGCGAGTTTTGGTTCAAATATTGTTTCATCAACAAAAGTTTCTTCTTGGACTACTATATCATTGAAAACCTTAGCTTCCTTTGTACCATCATTATTCTCCGAAATGTTCGCAAAAATAATATTTTTGTGCCTTGTAAATTTTTGTGCCTTCTTGGACTACTACATGGTTAGACTCCAAGTCAAAGAACCTTCAAGCATCACTCTTCTCGACATACCCCAAGAAGACCGTCTTTGTAGTCCTTGTTTCGAGCTTCTGAATCTTCAGATCCGGGAGCTTCACATATGCAAGACAGCCCCACACTCGAATGATATTCAAGTTGGGTTTGACTTTGAACCAGAGTTCATGAGGATTAATATCAGAAGTTGCATACAGCACTCTGTTCAGAATGAATGTGGCCGTCAATTCAACTTCTCCCCAAAAACACTTTGGAAGACCTACATTCAACAATATTGAGTTCATCATTTCAGTCAACATTCTGTTATTCCTTTCTGCTACTCCGTTGGACTGAGAAGAATACGGAGCAGTAGTCTCGTTGATGATTCTATGTTCTTTGCAGTATGATACAAAATCATGCGACCGATATTCTCCTCCTCGATCACTCCTCAACCTCTTGAGTTGTTGTCCAGTTTTCCTTTTAGCTTCGACCCTGAACTCTTTAAACTTCTTAAATGCTTCATCTTTAGTCTTGAGCAATTAGACGAACACGTACTTTGAGAAGTCATCGATGAAGGTTATGATGTACTTTATCCCGGCCTTCATGGAGAATTGTTTGAAGTTACAGATATCGGAGTGCACCAACTCCAGAAGATCTGTGCTTCGATTGACCCGATGAAAGGGTTTTCTTGTGATCTTTGTCTGAGCACACACTTCACACTTCTCCACCTTACTCCCACATTTGGAGATAAGTCATAGACTAGACATTTTGTTAATCCTTTTACAATAGACATGTCCTATTCTATTATGCCATAACTCAAGAG
This sequence comes from Iris pallida, assembly GCA_029216955.1. Lineage (NCBI taxonomy): Eukaryota > Viridiplantae > Streptophyta > Magnoliopsida > Asparagales > Iridaceae > Iris > Iris pallida. The sequence goes on from JANAVB010027596.1 coordinate 3,779,139, forward strand.
TATAATCAGAATTAGAGATAGCATTAATGTTCTCTGACTGGGTTACAAGCTAAAGGTTAAACATTCCTTCGGTATAAGAAGCTTTTTCGAAGTACATTCCTTTAAGAGACATCACCATCTGGCCAGCATTGATGTCCATCCTTAGGCATACGTTGCAGAGCAGGCCTCCAAAGATCAAGTTCTTTGCAATCACGGGAACATGCTTCACACCTTGAAGCATCAGAGTTTTTTCGGAGGTCAGTTTTAGCTCCACCGTCCCGATCCCTTGAACTTCAGCTTGTGCCTGATTTGCCACCATAACCTTTTGAGAGGTTTGCTGGTATGTAGTGAACCATTCCTTGCTCGAGCAGACGTGGAAGATGGCACCAGTATCAACCTACCAGTTAGAGTCAGACCCCACCGAAGTGATCTGAGCAATCATAGCAATACCATCAGTGATCATTAAAACCATATTAGGCTCACCTTGCTGTGACTGCTTGGGCTTGGATCTGCATTCACTCTTGTAGTGGCCCTTCTTGCCACAGTTAAAGCAAGTCATATTTGACTTGGGCTTCTGCTTTTTAAAAGAAGGTCCCTTCACTTTCAGATTAGTGAAGTCCTTCTTGTGGTGAAAAGCCGCCAGCTTCCCGTGGACTCCCTTGTCTGCACTAAGTTGGCCTTGGCCAACTGCTTGGATAGAGCATCTACCTTCTGTTGAGCCCTTATGTGGTTTTCAACATGGATTTCTTGCAGGAGATCTTCCAGACTGATCTCGAGTTTCTTCTTGTGCATGGTCGCATAGAGCTTGCTCCATCCAGGAGGGAGTTTGGAGACTATCCCTCCAGCGATGAACTTGTCCTCGAGGGGCATCTTTTCGTCGTCCAGCTTCTGACGAAGTTTCAGAAACTCTTTCACCTGAGGAAGTATCACCTTCTCGTCTTCAAAGAGCCACTTGTGATATTTTTTGACGATAAATATCTTATTTCTGCTCTCATCGTCTTCATACAATTTCTCCACAGACTCCCAGATTTCTCTGGCCATCACTTTCTTTGAGTAGGATTCTGCTAGAGAATCTTCCATAGAGTTAAGAATAAGCAGCCTGCAGAGGTTGTTTTTCTCTCCTCCACTTCATCTTCTTAGTAGTTGCAGCGACAATTCTGGTTGCGTTGCTATCCTCTGGAATGATCGATTCATCCTTTATCAACACGTGATCAACATCCATGAGTTGAAGATTGATGCTAACCTTCCTTTTCCAGATCTGGTAGTGCCCTCCATAGAACTTCTCTAACTTGTTAAAGCTAGTATCGAGAAGAAAAGCACGAGAGTTTTCCATTTGTCTAATCTTGCTTTAAGATTAGAAAAATAGAAAACAGGTGCGAACGAGATCAGAGGGTGTGAGCAAAAAAACTTTTGCACTGAACAACCTTAACATCCACGAAGACCAAAATAATAATAGTAATCAGATTACAATGCAGAAAAAGAGAGAAAAGTAGATCTCTCGTTCTTCCTTGCAAATGTGTTGCAATAGGGATAGAACGAGTTACAATAATCTAACGAAAGATGAAATAGAGAGAAGTTGCTGGGGTGTAAAAACACCGTTGCTCAAAGCAAGATTCGCCCCACACGATCTGCTTCCAGGAACTAGCAAGTTTGAAGAACTTCTGGAACACTCGAAGTCACCTCCGTTCTGACTCCTCAGATTTTCTGGACTTACAATGGCGGTAGCAGCTCTCTTTCTCTCTGATTTCTATTTTCGGATCACCCTCCGAAGGAGGCCAGAAGAGAGTATTAATAGAGAGTGGGTGGAAGCCATGGCCGCCCAATAAGTTCTGGAAAGATATTAATTAAAAGATTCAAATCCTACAAATATAGACACGAATTAATTTTAAATCCCACAAAGAGTGGATCTGAATTAATTTAAATCATATTTGAATCAATCTTTCCAATAACCGACTCAAGGACATAACTGCCTGCGCGATCAGCGGAGCCAATCATACAGCAACTGCATGGCCACACAACTACATAGACTTATGGCCGCATGGACCTCATAAGCCTCATGGATCGCATGGCCCTCATGGACCGCATGGCCAGCATGAGCCCCATGGACCGCATGAGCCACAAGGACCGCATGAGCCACATAGACCGTATGGCCTGCATGCGACGATGGTGACGTGCTAAGTGCAAAGTGCGCCAACAAAATGCCACATTATTCCTAATGTGCCCGAGCCCGAGTCGCTAAGCCCCTTTAGGGCTTAGCCCCAAAGGAAATAAATCCAAGATTATGACAAAAGTATTAATGCTTTCTTCATGAAGTCTTAACATTATGTCACAACCTGCACCCAGTGTAAGGACATGAGACGTGGGTACGTCCAGCCTATGCTGCAGTGTCGGTGGTAGAACGCTTCCTAAGTCACCATATCTAACACAATCTGGAATATGCTCCGAAAGGAGAACAATATAATAAGTAAACTCAATCACAACTAAGATGGAAAATAAGATAAGATAATCTCAACAGAGAGAGAGAGAGAGAGCCACAAATATAAATAAGTCTCGGTGTAAACCATACCATAAATAATATCTCAATATAATCACAACATCTCATAACTAGGTAATGATATAAGTCTAATCTAAACTCATGGCAAGTCCTCAGCAACTACTGGATCCTGCTGAGGGTCTAAGTCACCTGTGTCAACTAGGCCTGCTCTATAGTAAGTGTCGTAGCAATCCTCATCATCTGTAATATTTTAACAGGTCAAGTCAGGACAGGAACGAATACATATCTCTTACACAGATCATAACATGAAAGGAAATATGAAACAAGCTATATAATAATATACATGAACTGCTGATAAAGAAATAAGACTGTAAAAGAGAACATGGTATATAGAAATAGATATACATGATATAATAAGAGAACTGAACTAGCTACGTGGTATAGAGTATAATCTGGTTATGTAAACTGGCTTAGGTTATACATGACTTAAATCTAGTTTGGAGTTGTACATAAAAAGGATGTAGATCACATAACCAAATAAATACTCCCCCTGCCCCGATCAGTACACAAGGATCTGTCCAGGTTATGTTATTTCATATGAAAGTAGTGTGTCACATGGATAGCTAGTCCACATGCACACTAGGTTATACATGAAGTCTCACATGATCATGAGTATACATGAATGTCACATGAGTATACATGAATAAATACGAATACAATGAGTAGACAATGCACATGATAAAGTACATGAGCACAATATATAAGATGTATTCAAGGGGATAACATCGCATGAAGAGATCCATACAGTACTAATCCGTGATAATATCGAGACAGAAACAAGTAAACTAGTCTATGACAAGTAAATATGTCCAAGTAAGAATGAAACGATCAGAGAATGTACTCGCCTGACAATCCAAGCTGCTAATGAGGAAGTACAACTGAACTGGAGTGATGTAATCCTATTTAGAACAACCACAAGTCACAACAAGGTCTAAAATATCATAAGAAATGCCTATAATGCAATTCTACAAGATTTTAGGTCCTTCTAGGTCAAAGTCAACCCTTAGTCAACTCGGGTCAAACCTGGTCAACTCTGGTCAAACCTGGTCAATTGAAGGTCAACTAGCCCGTTTACTAATTTTTAGGTCAAGTACAAGTTTTCAAGTCATTCTAAGTTCGTTTGAGTCGATTTGGATCAAGTTTGACCCAAAGTTGACTTTTGTCAACTTGTCGGTCGACTCTGCCATTCTAGGCTCCTTTGGTCAATCCTAATCTGACTCAACACTCCCTAGGTTAAATTCACAAGCAAACAATTACATATATATATATATATATATAATATAAAAAAATATATATCTATATAATATATATATATATATATATATATATATATATATATATATATATATAAAATATATATATATATATTTATATATGCTATATTAGCGACGTTGATTAGCGACGGAACAAAATACCGTCGCTAAATATCTAATATAGCGACGTTCTTCTATTGACATCGCAAATCGTCGCTGAATAGTGACGTTCAGCGACAGTAGATAAAGTACATCGCAGAATAGCGACGTTCAGCGACATATTATTAAAATATGTCGCCATATATTAAAAGGTTGCAATGTTTAGCGACGTCAACTGTTGACGTCGCTAATTTTTTTACTTACGGCACAGTTCTGTTTTCTTTTTCCCCCTCACTCAAAAATTTCATATTTTTTGACTCCCTCCTCCTCTCGGCGACTCCCTCCCCCCTCCGGCGACTCCCTCCCCCCCGGCGACTCCCTCCTCCCCCGGCGACCCCAACCCTAACCCTCCCGAGCTCCTCCTCCTCGAGCTCCTCCTCCCCCAATTCGAGCTGCTCCTCCTTCTCTCCGATAAACCCTAACACTCCTCCTCCTCCTTCTTCTCTCTCCCACACACACACACAGAGACACACACACACACAAACGGACACACGGACACACACACACATGGACACACACACACATACACATACGGACACACACACAGCTATTGTGTGTGATTTGAATCCATAGGTTCAATTTTGAGGCTCTTTTGAGTCCTCATTAAGAAGTTAGGATGGGTTTGTTATCACCCATGGAGAAATACCCAGAGTGGCTAGGATGGGTTTATGCCCAATAGGATTATTAGAGGGATACTAACATACTGTTAGTGCAATAGGCAGCGGCAGCGGCAGCGGATGTAACAGATGTAACAAATACATGTATCACAGAGGAAGAGAGTGTGAGAAGTGTGAATGTATAGGAGAGTTACCTGTGTTAATAGGCAGCAACTTAATGGCGGGATGGGGTGTGACAGGTTTAGGGGCCATTAGACCTGTGCATTGGATGCAGAGGAGAGTGCCCCATGGTCGAGTGCTGGTGTTTAGATGGGTTGGTTTATAGGAAGCCATATGCATGTCTGGCCTGTAGTGCTTGGGTTGGCATGGTTTGTCTTGACAGATTTTGGCTTAGGCATTTGCCTTGCATTTGCTAGTAGCCACAGAGCAGTGGCCTTGGCTAGGCACTGCAGACAATAGGCATAAGGCAAGGAAAAGTAGAGTTTGCTTTGGCTACTGCATTGCCCTTGGCTCTGCCACAGAGCAGTGACAATAGCAGGGAACACCCTCCTTTTTGGTGATTGCCCAAGTGGCCATTGACTCGTGACACTAGGCCATAGGCATGGGGGTTAGCCTTAGTATCATATATCAGAGGGTCTAATCTATAGGGTGTCTAGTATGTATCACAGGCTTGGGGTTACTTGGTTAGTTGTATCAGAGTTTAGGGTATGAGTTGTAACCATAGGTGAATAGGGAGTTTTTGAGATACTCACTTGAGTATCAGTAAGTTTGGTATCCTTGTATGTTAGGATGTTAGTAAGGGATATGCATATCAGGATAATATGGTATCAGATAATAGAATGTTAGTCTAGGTTCATGTGAGTGTTGGTGTGAGTGTTAGATTAGTGTAGTAGAGTTCAGAAGCCATGAAGGCAGCAGGACAGTAGCTTACCTTGGCCATAACTCATGGAGAGATGTGTGTCTCACTATATGTATCAAATGAAGGAATATGTATGTGATAGGTAATTGCATATGTTTAATTCTTGAAGACAAATACATGTATCACATATTCCAATTTATAGAGGGATACTAACAGTATGTTAGTGCAATAGGCAGCGGCAGCGGCTAGTTCCTATATATATGTGTTAGAGATAGATGTTAGGATATCTAGGATGCATAAGATTTTAGAGGATACATTTAGTATCCTAAGTTAGCCAGTTAATATGTTAGAGTTAAGATAGTATCCTAGGATTCTAAGTAGTATCTTAGGATATTGGTTGATATTATATTCAAGTCTTGTCAATAATGTCTTTGACTTTGTCATGGGGTCTTAGATATCGGTTGTAGGTGACATTATATATATATGGTCTGGCGATATCGAAACGAATCTAGTGTGTCTGAATGAGATATCGGTTGTAGGTGAGATTATATTCATGGAATCTACTTGACTTTGTCACGGGATCTTAGATATCGGTAGTAGGTGACATTATATTCAAGTCTTGAAAATTAATGTTAATTAAGACAATTTTCAACTTGACCCTGGCGATATCGAAACGAATCTAGTGTGTCTGAATGAGATTGGCATCAGTAAGAATCGATAGCGTATGTGTACACGTTGGATGCACAAGAACTTATGTACGATATAGCATGGTTATTAGTAACTGTCCGCTACTAATGTGTGTCCCATAATAAGACATAATATACGAATTTGTGCCTATTGGATAATGTGTGTCCATCTTTGTTGAATTATTTCCAAATGGATATGAATTACTACTTACGAAATCGTTCATCGATGTACAATCATCGTCTTGATGATATGTGTGGTGTGCGGGATGAACACATAACGGGAGTAGAGCAGTTCCTGCAGTTTGCTAAGGCGTTCCCTCAGTACATGGACGGTACCAAAATTAAGTGTCCTTGTGTGAAATATAATAATGTGAAATATTATCCAGAAGTGGAAGTGACATACCATTTGTACTCGAGGAGTTTTACACCTAATTACTATCAGTGGACCGCACACGGAGAACTTGTGTCTTTAGCATTAGAGCCGGAGCCTTATGTTGAGCCGTATATGCATGCGGGACCTAATTTTGTTTCAGATAATCATGCATACGATGACGGGTACGTGAACATGGTTTTTGATGCTGCGGGGCCTAGTTTCATTCATGATACAGCTCAGGAGGCACCGAATGTCGATGCTGTAAATTTCATGGAGTTGTTGGAGAATGCAAGGACTCTATTGTATCCTGGTTGTGAGGATCATTCACCGTTGGTGGTGGTTACAAGACTGTTGAGCATTAAGTCAGATTTTAACATATCACAAGAATGCTACAATCGAGTGTTGGAGTTGATTATAGAGATCTTGCCAGTGGGTGCTAAGTTACCTAAAGACTTCTATCGGTCTAAGAGGATGGTGAGATCGCTCTGGATGAGATACGAGAAAATCGATTCTTATCGCAATGGGTGCATGCTGTACTACAAAGACGACAAGGACGCAGATGTGTGCAGATTTTTTGGTGCTGATCGCTATAAGACAACTAGTACAGGAAGGTCTACCGGTGCAAGAAGACCGACCGATTCAATACACTACTTATCTTTAACGCCGCGATTACAAAGATTATTTATGGTGAAAGAGACGGCCAAAAATATGAGTTGGCACATGCGAGCACAGATTGAAGGAGTGTTGGATCACCCATCCGATGGAGAAGCGTAGAAGCACTTTGATCGAGTGTATCTTGATTTTGCTTCAGATCCGCGTAATATCATGTTTGGGCTATCTTCTGACGGTTTTACTTCTTTTGGTCTTTCGGGATCCCAGTATTCGTGCTGGCCTGTGATTGTCACTCCGTATAACCTACCGCCTTGGATGTGCATGAAGACTCAGTACATGTTTCTAACCGTTATAATTCCTGGTCCGAACAATCCCAAGAGGAACATTGATGTGTACTTACAGCCTTTGATAGATGAGTTGAATCAGTTATGGGAAGTAGGCGCTAACACGTACGATGTTTCCAGGAAGCAGAATTTTCAGATGAAGGCAACCCTTGTGTGGACCATCAACGACTTTTCGGCCTATGGAATGTTATCTTGATGGAGCACTCATGGCCGTCTCTCATGTCCGTATTGCATGGACCGTAGTAAGGCTTTCCGCTTAAAACACGAAGGAAAACCGTACTTCTTTGATTGTCATCGGCAATTTCTGCCAAAAGATTATCCGTTCAGAAGGAACAGGAATGCATTCCGTGCCGGCATTTTAGAGAAGGGTGATCCACCGTCAAGGTGGTACGGAGCCACGATATGGGAGGAGGTTAGAGATTTTCCAAGTGCTATCGAAGATCCTACAACTGGGTACAAGTTCGATAGATTTGGTAGAGATCTGGAGAGATTAATTCCGATTGTATTTCAGGAATTCTTACCGCAGGCAGTTTGGGATCCATTGACGGAGCTTAGCATATTCTTCAGGGATCTTTGTTCTAAGAAATTGCTCGTTGATCGTCTAGAAAAGCAAGAGAAGGATATTGCGGTAACACTGTGCAAGCTAGAGAGGGTGTTTCCTCCTGGATTCTTCGACTCTATGGAGCATTTGCCTATTTATCTATCATATGAGGCACGTGTTGGTGGACCCGTCGAATATCGATGGATGTACCCGTTCGAGCGACATTTGAATCACCTAAAAAGAAAGGTGAAAAATAAGGCACGGGTCGAGGGTTCTATTTGTGAAGCCTATGTTCTCGAGGAGATTACAAACTTTTGTTCGATGTATTTCAAGCCTCATATTGCAACTAATAGAATGAGAGCTTCCAGAAACGACGACGGAGATCATGAATGTAATGATACAATACTGAAGGTATTCAATACTCCAGGAAAGCCATCGGGTAAAATGAAGAAGAGATATCTGAACGATGATGAGCTAAAGGCTGCTCAGGTGTATGTATTACTCAACTGCGACGAGGAGAAAGTAGAAAAACTGGAAGGATAAGTAATTAATACGTCTACATTATTTTAATAGTGTTGATTATTATACTATTACATTTATTGAACGTTGTTGTTTTCAGCATATTTAATGATGATGTGAGGTCAGGTAGGCCACACATAACAGAAGAAGAACTAGAACAAGAAATGAGGCGTTATTTTCCATCATGGTTGAGTGCATATGTAAGACTTGAGAACTCTGTAATTACCTTTCTGTATATGCACTTGATTGAGAATGAGCTTAATTTCTTTTCTCGTGGTATTTAGGTCGATCGTCCATACGCAAAACTTGAGAATGGGTCTATTAGAACGCTAGTCAAGGGACCAATTTATGCTACAAAAATATGGCCAAGCTACTGTGTTAATGGATTTAGGTTCAAGTCAACAACTTGCCTGATCAGAGACAACTTTGTGGATCTCGACTCCACCAAAAACAATTGTTTGTGTATCAGATCTTCGAACTATAAAGATGTTGATGCGGACAACGATTTCTATAGCGTGCTATGGGAGATCGTGGAGCTGACATATAGTTATGAAATAGAGCCTGCTAAGATTGTGTTATTCAGGTGTGATTGGTTCGATCCGATTGAAGGTCAAGGTTGGAAAGTAGACAAGCACGGTCTTGTGGATATATACTATCAGCGTCGATATCAAGCCTATGAACCATTTGTCCTATCAAGTCAGGCTCAGCTCGTGTACTTCACAACTTATCCTAAACGGGGAACAACAAGGTCGGACTGGTGGGCAGTATGTAAGACCAAAGCTAGAAATACCTTTGAGGTTGACGATATAGCTTATCAAGAGGATGAACTACCTCTTGTAACAAATATTATAGAAGTGGACACGACGAAAGTTCCTCATTACACATCTAATTGTGTAGAAGAAGTAGAATTATCTGAAGAGGAAGATGCAGATGAAAGTGAAGATGTAGAGGAGAAAGAAGAAGAAGAAGAAGAAGAAGAGCTAAATGAACTAGATAAATTTTCAGAAGAGGATTAAATCTGTACGTTTGTTTTATCATCATATTTGACACTTTAGTGACACTTTTATCATATAAATATGTAACACTTTATGACACTTTAGTGACACTTTTATCGGTGACTGATATTTTTCAAAAATTTATGATGTCTATCATATAAATATGTATTTTTGTTTTATTGTCATATGTTATTATCAGGTATGACTAGACCATCTGGACGACGCGAAGGATTTTATATTAGGCAGTCCCGTCTGCCTCGGACTGGGGATGGAGATTATGTACCCTCATCTTCATCTTCGAGTACGCTATTGTTCCGTTCTGTTCCTGGTCCATTATCGGGACAGGGCAGTTCCAGCAGGTTGGCGACTCCTCCCTCGTCGTCCAACGTTCCTGATCTCGCATCCAGCATTCCTGATCCCGCGTACAGCATTCCTGATCCCGCGTCCAGCATTCCTCCTGCCGACGGCTCCATAGGGGGAGCCGACGCCGAGCATATGGAGGACGGTGATCAGACTGATCCTGCCCAGGCAGGAGGTGAGAGCGACCCTCCATGTGCTCCCCCGGGCGAGACGCGTATGAAGATTTGGACGGACGGGCCTACGAAGTAAGTTAATTAGTTAATATATATTTCTCAAATGATTATATGTACATATATATTCATAAAAATTATTATTGTATAGATATCGACCTCCTGCAGTACAGAGACAGCTGGCGGTATTTCTGAGGCAAAACTATGGTGGGCCTTGGATTAACTACTCAGATGCTCCCGCAGATAGGAAGGCCATTTGGTCCGTCCACTTCAAGGTAAAAAATTTGTTTATTTTTAAATTTGAATAATCATTTGTGTATATTATACAACTTTTCTATTTTACTTCTTGTAGAGGACCAATTTCTATCAACCACACCGGGCGGCGAAGATCGAGGCCCAATTTTCTGCCGTCGTAGGTGTAATGCCCGTATTTTAGAATACATATTTGGTTAAAGCATGCATGTATTTCGGACCTGTATTTTAATTTCTCAGATTTTGGCCTGTAATTATAATTTGGCTCGACTTACAGATTTTGGTTTCCTTGAAGGATGGGTTTTGACATGGCTTGGTTTTATTTTGTGGAGTAGGATTGGTTTGGTTTAATATACATGTAACACCTTAACCTATACTCCACCCTCATTCCATCACAACCCACCCTCATTAAATCCCCACATAACTTTCTCTCTCCTCCATAATTTTCATTAATTCCTCCATCTTCTTCTTCCTCCTTCCTCCACCAACCTCCGTAGGCAAGTGTACCTTGCCACCACATGAGAACCACATTTTATTTGTCCATTAGCTAGATTAGGCTATGGAGAACAACATTAGAACTTGGCATTTTGTGAATTGGAGCTTCCATTTTTCTAGATCTAGGTTTTAACCATTTTTGAAAATTCTTGGTTTTGATCTATCAAACTTCGATTTTTGTTTGTTTTGATGCTTCTATGTGGAAGATAATTCAATTTTACACAAGGTAGAACCTTAAAAATCCAGATTTCGTTTTGATTTGGCCAAGATATAAAGAATTGAATTTTTGGTGTTCTTGATGCTTCCTCTCGGCCTGGAGAAGAAGACCCCCTCGGCCTGCACTTTTTAGCTCAGGGCTGACTTGCGCTCAGCCCCTTGGGCTGAACCGTGCAGCCTTCCTCGGCCGGCGCTCTTTAGCGCAGTGCTGACCAGCGTAGCTTGCCCCTTGGCGAACTGCGCACCCCTCCCCCTGCGCCACTTGCCCATGCGCCATCGGCCCATGCGCCCTCGGCCGTGTGCCCTCGGCCATGCGCCATCGGCCCATGCGCCCTCGGCCATGCGCCATCGGCCCATGCGCCCTCGGCTGTGCGCCATCGTCCCATGCGCCCTCGGCCGTGCGCCCTCGGTTGTGCGCCATCGGCCCATGCGCCCTCGGCCGTGCGCCTTCGGCTGTGCGCCATCGACCCATGCTCCGTCGGCCCATGCGCCCTCGGCCATGCGCCATCAGCCCATGCGCCCTCGTCCGTGCGACATTGGTCCCTGCGCCATCGACCCTGCTCTCCTGTTCCGCTGGCGCACTTCACCCATGCGCCATGCATCCCCCGGCGCACTTGACCCCGGCGCCATCCACCCTCTACGCAACCCACTTGCCCATAAGTGTTTGGTTTATTTCTTGGACCTGGCTTCTCTTTTGTGGATTGGGTTTTGAGATCTTGTTTCACACAACACGACCATCTTGACCCAACACGACCTGGCACGGTTTTCGATAATTTTGCTTATGACTAATACGATTTTCCTAATTTTGTGAACTATGATTTTAGTACCTCTGATCTTCTTGATAGTGACCCGATGACTTTTAACCTGAGATTCATGATTTATCTCTGCAACCAGATATTGGATAGTGGCCTTTGCGGCGCACTCTTGACTTATGACTTGTAACTTGACTTGACTTGATGCCGTTGCGATGGCTAACTTGACCCTTGTAACTAACTCTGACACCGTGGGTGTTCCTGCTTGCTTGCTTGTGCAATCCACTTATCTTGTCTTGCATCATGTCTAGGACGTAACTCCCTGGTTTCTACGGTCAGGGATTCGCACTGAATATGGATTAGGCTAATGACTAGATCAAACTATAGTTCATGGAGAATTTCCAGTCACCGACAATCTCGTTATCTGGGCGCTTTAATTGGACTTGTAGCTTGCCGACGAGTAGAGCACATTTCCAGCACACTGTCATGTGTTGCACCCTCTAAGTCACCTAAGGGTATATCGTCTCCTGGGCGATGTATCCAACCATACTCTCAACCCGCGGAAGGATAACTGGATAGTCTGCAGGGCTTGGGACTGGGAAATTCTCATTTGCATCTTGTTAGTAATTAGGCTTGTGATAATCCTAGTTAGTTAAAGTAGTAAGCCGTAGTAACTACTTGGCCATTGTGAATGGATGGTGTCCAGCCCTGTCTAAGTCTCGTCTAGTCCCTATACCTGGTACTCCTGTACATGATTGTTTTACTTATATTAAAACAATAAATGGATATGGACAAGTGCTATTCAGGCGAAGGGTTACAACCCCGGTCCTTGTTTGGTTTATTGTAATCTGGCTCCCGGAATGGTTCAATGTCCCTAGTCGTTTATTGTCCTATTGTACTTTTATTATGTCACCCTTATTTTTCCGTATTTCTCGTATTTCGTATTTATATTCGTATCTGGATTTTTGGCATGTATTTTTATTTTTCTCAACTTGTGGGATTTCGGTATTTCTCGTATTTTGGGTTTTTTTTATGGCTCGGTTTTGTTGGGTTGGTCTGGTTCGGTTTATGCATGGAGCACCTTAACCAATGCTACCCCTCATCCCCACCATAACTCCCCCTCTTTATATCCCCACCTACCACTCTCTCTCTTTATTACCACCACCATTTATTTCCTTCTTCTTCTTCTCCTTCCTCTACACAACTCTCCCAACCCTAGGCAAGTGCAGGCCACGGTCAGGAGTACCTACTGAATTGGACTAAGGTTAATAATTAGTATAATTCACTAGTCATGAGGAGATGTTCCCCAGTTACAGGCGATCCCGTTATCCCGGCCGCAAATGATTGGACTTGTAGCCTGCCGACGAGTAGGGCACATTTCCAGCCCACTGTTATTTGGGGCACCCTCCATTGTCACTTAAACGATTGAACTTTATTGTCACTATAATGCATTGTACTCTCTAGATTGTCACTATACTGATTGCCTGGATAACCTGGATAGCTGCAGGGCCTGTGACTACTTGGAGCATCTTATTGCATCTTGCTAGTAACTAGGATTGTGATAACCCTAGTTAGTTAATGTAGAAAGCCGTAGGCAATGATTGGCCGTGATTGCTTGGATGGAGTCTGGTCCAGTATAGTATTATCTAGAATTGATTGATTGCATGACTGTACCAGAATGATTGAAGGATTATCACTCCAGATTGTCTCTATAATGATTGTCACTCCAGATTGTTACTTGACCTGATTTCTTATATTTATCTTGTCGATAAATGGTGAGAGAAACCAAGTTCCGTTCAGACGAAGGGTTACAACCCCGGTCCTTGTTTGGTTTACGGGTTGTAACCTAGCTATCTGAATAGTCCCATGGTTATCTCATCGTATATCATCCTGGCATGCTTTTCCATATGTCCCGTCTTTTAGTGATTCTATGCAAGATTGTCTTTTATAATTTCCTACAATACTTTTTCTTAAATTACTGTCTCTTATTATGTAATAATATTCTTGTGCTAAATTGCTGGCTTTGGTTCTTATTTTGTGGCCTCCTTTGTGGTACTTGCTCTTCCTGGGGTCTGACCCAGCTGGTTTTGTATGGCCAGATACCGGAGCAGCAGCAAAGGATCTACCTATCTTCCAGCCAGATGGTGGTCACCAGGCGTAACCAGGGCATCGAGTGGGTTTTTTTTGTTCTCCCACTGTAATATTGTAAATTATTCTTTTGAGGCGTTTAGACGACGAGCAAGTGTTAGCTCGATTGTACTTACTTACTGTCTGCCTACGGGCTGTAACATGAGTGACAAGCCCCGGGGGTTGATCACGTATGACTGAACTCTTGCTAGTCCTCACATTTTGTAACGACTAGCTTCATGATCATCTGGATATGTAATATTTGGGACGCCTTACAATTGTATATTTGAAGATCTGATATCTTGTGATTATTATTAGTTGGTTGAGATTGAGACAATAGGCTATTTTATGTACTTAAGAGATTGATGGATTGTAGTGAAACCCTCACATATCTAGACAGCCGTGACCGTATAGCGGTGTGGATTCCATTTCGTTATACGTAGCTGGCTATGTCTGCCCCCGCACTCCAGTATTCTGGTTCTGGGGCGTGACATGGTTTAAGTGGTGGCCCATGCAGGTCTTGTCAATCAGGAAATGTGAGGGTTTACCGAATAGATGTCTCAATCAGTATTTGCCCTTGATCTCCGCTCGTATTTTCAAATCCCTGAAATTCTTGTCCTGATCACATGCTTGTATCGTTGATCTGTCCTGGTCCTTTCTTATTGTTTCTCTGTGTCGTCTTCCTCAGCGGCACTGTACCTGGACCTGCCGATCAGCAAGGTGGATTACCTCCCGTGGACCAGCAGCAACCAGAAGATCAGGCCCAACACTCAGGAGCAGCCTCCCGAGTCATACCTACTGGAGGAGAGCTGCCAGTTCAGTCAATCCAGCCTACAGATCCTGATGATGGTACTTTGGTGGGTCTCATCAGATCATTGTTAGCTTCCCAAGATCGTAGAGGCGATGCCTTACACCAGGCAGTAGAAGATGCTCTGAATAGAAGTGGACCCCGAGGGAACAGTGCAATCAACAGTTTTAAGCGCCTGAACCCTCCATTCTTCGATGGCAGCGAGGATGCCATTGCTGCCGATGCTTGGCTACAAGATATAGAGGTGATTCTCGAAGCCGCGAAGACTCCAGAAGAAGAGAAGGTGGCTGTGGTGCGCCTACAGTTATTGGATCTAGCCCGCAGTTGGTGGGCCACACAAGCAGTAGGATTGGCAATACCTGTCCCCTGGGCAGTATTCAGCAAAAAGTTCCAGACCAAGTATTATGATGCAGTGGCTCGGTATGACTTGCAGACCAGGTTCAGTAATCTTAAGCAGATGGGGAGGACGGTCGACGGATATGCGGCCGAGTTTTCCAGACTCAGTCGGTTTGCTTCCACCTTGGTGGCAACCGAGTTTGACAGAGCGCAGAGGTTCCAGCAGGGACTTCACCTAGAGATTATATTGGCAGTAGAACAGTTCGAGCATCAGACCTATGATGCGGTATTGCGAGCAGCAAGGAGCCACGAGTATACCTCCCAGAGAATAGTGGACAGGACTGGAGGACGGAAGCGGTCCCATAGTCAGATGAATCAATCTTCAGCACCAGTCCTGGCAGCTAGGGCTTTGACTATTGGAACTCCGAGGCAAGCAACCTCAGTTACGTCGGTCCAGTACTCGACCCCGACGTACCTTCAGCAGAAACAGAAGTAAGCACAGTCTTCCGCCGTAGGCTGTTCTTATTGTGGAAAGCCTGGACATGTGGTAGCAGAGTATCGTAAGGCGTTGGGATTGTGTTTATTGTGTAGAGCATCAGATCATAGGATAGGGTCCTGCCCTTTCAGAGTTGATTCAGCATCGACAGTATCTAGTCCCTCGGTTAGGGGACCAGCACCAGCTCCAGTACCAGTCGAGCAGCAGCAACAGTACCCATTGCCGAGGCCATTGTCGCCTCAGGCCCAAGTGTTTCAGCAGCAGTACCAGCCTCCGAGGCCATTGCCGACTCAGGCCCAGACTTTCCAGCAACAGAACCCGCGGCAGTTCGCCCTGGCCCAGGCTCAGGTTCAGAATCGACCGAGAGGTATATGTGTCCTCTCATCTTGCTTTTCTACCGTCATTATACGGGGTGCATGACGTATTTCATGTATCCTAATTACAACGGTATATCCTGGACCCGAGCCATATCCTAGGTCATTCGAAACTGGTTATTGGTACCAACCTTTTCGTATGAGGATAGGCCCGTGTCCCTGTTTGACCAAGGGGAGAGACCTCAAGCACAAGACTATCAGTTTAGTTCATGTTGCTTGCGTTCATCGCTCCTTGGGAGAGTCAAACGTGGGAGTGTGAGGACGATATCTGATCACGTTATCCCTACTTGTTTGACTCGTGAGGTATAATATCTTCCTTATGCCTTACGTTTTCCCTTCCTTGCTTGCATTGTATGATTGTATGATTGAACTGCTTAGTGTAGCTTGCCTGTGCTTAGTATAGCTTGTCGTGACAATCTCTAGCTCCTTGATTAAATTCCGAGGACGGAATTCTTTTAAGGTGGGTAGAGTTGTCACCCTCATTTTTCCGTATTTCTCGTATTTCGTATTTATATTCGTATCTGGATTTTTGGCATGTATTTTTATTTTTCTCAACTTGTGGGATTTCGGTATTTCTCGTATTTTGGGTTTTTTTTATGGCTCGGTTTTATTGGGTTGGTCTGGTTCGGTTTATGCATGGAGCACCTTAACCTATGCTACCCCTCATCCCCACCACAACTTCCCCTCTTTATATCCCCACCTACCACTCTCTCTCTTCATTACCACCACCATTTATTTCCTTCTTCTTCTTCTCCTTCCTCTACACAACTCTCCCAACCCTAGGCAAGTGCATCTTGCCACTACATGAGAACCCTCTTTTCCTTGTCCATTTGATAGATTAGGACATGGTGGTTAACATTAGAACTTGGGTTTTTGTGATTTGGAGCCTCCATTGTTGTAGATCTAAGTTATATCTATTTTTGGATTTTGCATGGTTTGAGCTACTTAAGTTGGATTTTATGGGTTTTTGATGTTTTCTTGTGGAAGAGCATTCAATTCCACCCTGGTTAGAACTTTGGAAATCTGGATTTGGAGTTCGGATAGCCAAGTTATGAGGTTTTGAAGTTTTGGAGCCATTGGAGCTTCTTCTCAGCTATGGAAAAGAAGACCCAGACCCTGCGTGCGTGTTTTTACGCGTACGCAGCTCTCTGCTTGCGTGCTTTTGCACGTACGCTGCTCCCTGTAGCGTGCGTGACTTTTCACGCAGCTGCTTCCCTGTAGCGTGCGTGACTTTTCACGCAGCTGCTTCCTTGAGCGTGCGTGACTTTTCACGCAGCTGCTTCCCTGTAGCGTGCATGACTTTTCACGCAGCTGCTCCTATTGAGCGTGCGTGACTTTTCACGCAGCTGCTCCCTGTAGCATGCGTGACTTTTCACGTAGCTGCTTCCTTGAGCGTGCGTGACTTTTCATGCAGCTGCTCCTCTTGAGCGTGCGTGACTTTTCATACAGCTGCTCCCTGTAGCGTGCGTGACTTTCACCTACGCTGCTCTCTCAGCGTGCGTGACTTTTTCGTACGCTGCTCCCCTGACCCCTTGCTTAACCCGCAGGCTCTTGGAGTTTGGTCTTATTTCTTTAAGCTTGGCTTTTCTATAGTCCTGTATATTAATATTTTATTAGATATTTTATGCCCATTTTATATCCTTACGCCTTTTGTCATGAACTTGATTTTACTTAATATGTTTGGAATGACTGTTGTACATGGCTTGGTATGGCAAGAACTAGCATAACACGACAGTGACCCGTGGTGGTGCACTCCTGACATGACCAACCTGCCATGATAGTGGCCCGTCGTGGTGCACTCCCGACAAGTACCCTGACATAATTTATCTTGATAACTTAACTTGACCTGTCTTGACACCGTGGGTAGTTCTTTCTTGCTTGCTTGTTAAATCCACTTGTCCAGTCTCGCATCATGTCTAGGATGGGACTCCTGAGTACCACGGTCAGGAGTACCTACTAAATTGGACTAAGGTTAATAATTAGTATAATTCACTAGTCATGAGGAGATGTTCCCCAGTTACAGGCGATCCCGTTATCCCGGCCGCAAATGATTGGACTTGTAGCCTGCTGACGAGTAGGGCACATTTCCAGCCCACTGTTATGTGGGGCACCCTCCATTGTCACTTAAACGATTGAACTTTATTGTCACTATAATGCATTGTACTCTCTAGATTGTCACTATACTGATTGCCTGGATAACCTGGATAGCTGCAGGGCCTTTGACTACTTGGAGCATCTCATTGCATCTTGCTAGTAACTAGGATTATGATAACCCTAGTTAGTTAATGTAGAAAGCCGTAGGCAATGATTGGCCGTGATTGCTTGGATGGAGTCTGGTCCAGTATAGTATTATCTAGAATTGATTGATTGTAAGACTGTACCAGAATGATTGAAGGATTGTCACTCCAGATTGTCACTATAATGATTGTCACTCCAGATTGTTACTTGACCTGATTTCTTATATTTATCTTGCCGATAAATGGTAAGAGAAACCAAGTTCCGTTCAGACGAAGGGTTACAACCCCGGTCCTTGTTTGGTTTACGGGTTGTAACCTAGCTATCTGAATAGTCCCATGGTTATCTCATCATATATCATCCTGGCATGCTTTTCCATATGTCCTGTCTTTTAGTGATTCTATGCAAGATTATCTTTTATAATTACCTATCATGCTTTTTCTTAAATTACTGTCTCTTATTATGTAATAATATTCTTTTGCTAAATTGCTGGCTTTGGTTCTTATTTTGTGGCCTCCTTTGTGGCACTTGCTCTTCCTGGTGTCTGACCCAGCTGGTTTTGTATGGCCAGATACCGGAGCAGCAGCAAAGGATCTACCTGTCTTCCAGCCGGATGGTGGTCACCAGGCGTAACCAGGGCATCGAGTGGGTTTTTTTTGTTCTCCCACTGTAATATTGTAAATTATTCTTTTGAGGCGTTTAGCCGACGAGCAAGTGTTAGCTCGATTGTACTTACTTACTGTCTGCCTACGGGCTGTAACATGATTGACAAGCCCCGGGGGTTGATCATGTATGACTGAACTCTTGCTAGTCCTCACATTTTATAACGACTAGCTTCATGATCATCTGGTTATGTAATGTTTGGGATGCCTTACAATTGTATATTTGGAGATCTGATATCTTGTGATTATTATTAGTTGGTTGAGATGAGACAATAGGCTATTTTATGACCTTAAGAGACTGATGGATTGTAGTGAAACCCTCACATATCTAGACAGCCGTGACCGTATAGCGGTGTGGATTCCATTCCGTTATACGTAGCTAGCTATGTCTGCCCCCGCTCTCCAGTATTCTGGTTCTGGGGCGTGACATATTACCTGTACTTTCTTTCCATTTTTTTATGTTCTGATATACTGGTTTTGTCCTTATTTCGTGGCCTGCCTTGTGGCACTTGCTCTTTTTGGGGTTTGACCCAACTGGTTTTGTGTGGCCAGATTTTGGAGCAGCACCCGAGGATCTACAGAACCTCCAGCCCGATGGTGGCGACTAGAAGGAATCCGGGCTACGAGTGGGTTTCCTATTTTATTTCACTCACTCTATTGTAAAATTATTCTTTTGAGGCGTTTAGCCGACGAGCACTTGTTAGCTCGTTGCACATTTACTTAATGTCTGCCTACGGGCTGTAAACATGATTAACAAATCCTAGGGTTGATCATGTATGACTAAACTCTTGCTAGTCCTCGTATTTTGTACGACTATCTTCATGATCATCTGAATATGTAATATTTAGGACGCCTTTTATTGTATATTTGGTGGTCTAACATCTTGTAATTATATTACTTGCTTGAGATTGAAACAATAGGCTTGACCTTAAGAGACCGTTGGCTTGTAGTAAACCCTCATATCTAGACAGCCGTGACCGTATAGCGAGGTAGTTTCCATTTCAATATATGTAGCTGGCTATGTTCGTCCCCGCTCTCCAGTATTCTGGTTCTGGGGCGTGACATGGTTTAAGTGGTGTCCCATGCAGGTCTTGGCATTCAAGAAATGTGATGGTTTACCGAATAGATGTCTCAATCAGTACTCGTCCTTGATCTCCGTTCATATCCTCTGAATCTCTAGAATCTTGACCTGATCACATGCTTGTATCGTTGATCTGTCCTGGTCCTTCCTTATTGTTTTCTATGTCATTTTTTTAGCGACATTATTCATGAACCAGTCGAGCAGCAAGACGGAGCAACTCCCACGGACCAGCAGCCCGGAGATCAAGCCCAGCACTCCGGAGTAGCCTCTAGAGTTATGCCTACTGGAGGAGAGCCCCCAGTTCAGCCCGTTCAGCCTGCCGAGCCGGATGATGGCACTTTGGTAGGTCTTATCAGGACCTTGATAGCTTTCCAAGATCGCAAAGGAGACGTCCTGCACCAGGTAGTGGCAGATGCTTTGACCAGAGGCGGTCACCCAGGGAACAGTGCGGCCAACAGCTTTAAGCGCTTGAACCCTCCCTTCTTCGACGGCAGTAAAGATGTGATTGCCGCGGACACTTGGCTTCAGGATACCGAGGTGATTCTGGAGGCAGCTAAAACACCTGAGAATGAGAAGGTGGCGGTGGTACGCCTACAGTTGCTGGACTTGGCACGCAGTTGGTGGGCAGCACAAGCCCTGGAATTAGTGGCACCTATTGCTTGGGCAGTGTTTAGAGAAAGATTCCAGACGAAGTATTTCGATGCTGTAGCTCGGTACGACCTGCAGACGAGATTTACCAACTTAAAGCAAGGAGGTAGAATGGTCAACAGTTACGCATCTGAGTTTTCTAGACTCAGTAGGTTTGCCCCCACCTTGGTGGCAACCGAGTTTGATAGGGCCCAACCGTTCCACCAGGGACTGCATTTGGAGATCTTGTTAGTAGTCGAGCAGTTCGAGCACCAGGCGTTCGATGCGGTATTGAGAGCAGCTAGGAGGCATGAGTACACCTCCCAGAGGATTGTGGATAGGACCGGAGGTAGGAAGCGGTCCCACAGTCAGATACACCAATCATCAGCTCCAGCCCCGACAGCTAGAAGTTTGATTATTGGAACTCCGAGGCGGGCGGCTTCAGTAACGTCGGTTCAGTATTCGACCCCGACGTATCCGCAGCAGCAGAAGCAGAAGCAGACTTCCGCGATGGGATGTTCTTATTGCGGGAAGCCAGGCCATGTGGTGGCAGATTGTCGTAGGACGCAAGGATTGTGCCTAGCTTATGGAGAGACAGATCACAAGATAGGAGCCTGCCCGAATAGAGGTAGTTCATCCTCCTCCAACCTAACCAGTCCATCGGTTAGGGGACCAGCACCTATGCAGCAGCAACAGTACCCGAGGCCATTGTTGCCTCAGGACCAGGCGTTTCATCAGCAGAACCAGCAGCAGTATACCCAATCCCAAGTGCAGAGCAGGCAGAGAGGTTTCCAGCAGAGGGGACCCGCAGCTAGAGGACAAGGTTAGGCCATGATGATGACTATGGAAGAAGAAGTTGTGCCAGGTGAGGTAGTGGCATGTACTATTCTCGTCAACTCCTCTCCAGCATTAGTATTATTTGATTCTGGTGCATCACATTCCTTCATGTCTGCACGATTCACGACACGGATAGAACTGGAGCCAGAGTCATTATCAGTAAGGCTTAATATACTTTCTGGTAATAGTCTTGTGGAAGTAGATCGAGTGTTTTTCTCTTGTCGGATCATAGTTAGCGGTAGAGAGTTCCCCGCTAGATTTATAGAATTCCCTATGATAGACTATGATATAGTCTTAGGCATGGATTGGTTGAGGAACCAGTATGCTAGGATAGACTGCCATGTTGGCAGGGTTGTTTTCAGCATTCCAGGCGAGCCAGAGTTTTCATTTTCTAGAGGCGCAGTGGAGACACCTTCCCCAGTATTGCGAATAGCAGAAGCAGCAGTACAGTTACCCAGGATAGTTGAAAAGTTTCCAGATATCTTCCCAGAAGAACTTCCAGGGATGCCGCCAGAGAGGGAGATCGAGTTCACTATAGACTTGATCCCCGGAACCGCACCAGTATCAGAGCGAGTCTACAGAATGGCGACTTCAGAGTTGGAGATTTTGTACAAGATGATTGAAGAACTCAGGACCAAGGGATTCATTCGTGCAAGTGGATCGCCTTGGGGAGCCCCGATGCTTCTTGTGAAAAAGAAGGATGGTACGTCCAGGTTATGTGTGGATTATCGTACCTTGAACTCAGTGACAATCAAGAACAGATACCCTCTTCCGAGGATAGATGACTTGTTTGATCAACTTAGAGGGGCTTCGGTATTTTTGAAGATAGACTTACGATCAGGATACCACCAGATCAGAGTCAGAGAGCAGGACATTCCGAAGACAGCCTTCCGATCTAGGTATGGGCATTGGGAGTTCCTTGTTATGCCATTTGGAGTGACCAATGCACCAGCCGTATTCATGGACCTCATGAATCGCATTTTCATGCCTTACTTGGATCAGTTCGTGATCGTATTCCTAGATGATATCCTGGTCCACAGCAAGAGCGAAGCAGAGCATGAGCAGCATCTCAGAATCGTCCTTCAGACGCTTAGAGAGCATCAGTTGTACGCCAAGTTCAGTAAATACGAGTTCTGGCTCGATCGCATTTCGTACTTGGGTCACATCATTACTCGAGGAGGAGTAGAAGTGGATCCCCAGAAGATTGTGGCTATCGAGTCATGGCCAGTACCCAGCTCAGTGGCAGAAGTTCGTAGCTTCCTTGGATTGGCCGGCTACTACCGGCAATTCGTTTCAGATTTTACAAGGATTTCAGCGCCGATGACCCAGTTGACCCACAAGGATGTACAGTTTACTTGGACAGCAGAGTGTCAGAAATCATTTGAGAAGTTAAAGCGAGGGTTGATAACGGCTCCCATTCCCACACTTCCAGATGGGACCGGAGGATTCACAGTTTATTGCGATGCTTCAGGCAGAGGATTGGGGTGTGTCTTGATGCAGCATGGGAAGATAATATCTTATGCATCACGTCAACTTCATGATCATGAGAAGAATTACCCGACCCACGACTTGGAGCTGGCAGCAGTAGTGTTTGCACTCAAGTTGTGGAGGCACTACTTGTATAGAGATAGAGTAGAGATATTTACTGATCACAAGAGCCTGAAGTATGTTTTCACCCAGAAGGACCTTAATATGCGGCAGAGAAGATGGCTTGAGCTATTGGTGGACTACGATGTGGACTTGTAGTATCACCCAGGAAAGGCCAATGTTGTAGCAGATGCGTTGAGCCGGAGAGCCGGAGTTTACCTCATAACGGTACAACCAGAGTTATTGGCAGATTTTCAGAAGATGGGAATTGAGGTGGTTCTTCCTACCAGTGTGGCATTGATGGCCAGTCTACAGGTTCAGTCCAGCATAGTTGAGAGGATCAGGGTGGCGCAGTCTACAAATTCCAAGATTCAATGGCTCAGAGCAGAGTGTGAGGCAGAAAGAAGACCAGAGTTGTGCATTCATGAAGATGGTATTCTTCGACACGGCACTCGTCTTTGTGTACCTAGTGGAGATATCAGACAGGAAGTTATGACAGAAGCTCACAGTTCACATTATTCTATTCATCCTGGTGGTACGAAAATGTACCGTGATATTCGTCAGCATTTCTGGTAGAATGGCATGAAGAGGGAGATAGCCCGGTATGTCTCTCGATGTTTGGTTTGCCAACAGGTTAAAGCTGAACATCAGTGGTCCGCTGGACTTCTTCAGCCCTTGCCGATTCCAGAATGGAAGTGGAAGCATGTGACCATGGATTTTGTGACTGGATTGCCTAGATCTCCGGCTGGTCGAGATGCTATTTGGGTTATAGTTGACCGGCTCACGAAGGTGGCTCATTTTCTACCATTCAGAGTTGGGCAGTCAACGGCTCAGTTGGCAGAGATGTATCTCAGGCAGATTGTCAGGCTTCACGGTGTGCCCGTCAGTATCACCTTGGACCGAGATTCAAGGTTTACGTTACACTTTTGGCGCAGCCTGCAAGAGAGTTTGGGAACTCACCTTCAGTTTAGCTCAGCATATCATCCGCAGACAGATGGCCAGTCAGAGCGCACCATCCAGACTCTTGAGGATATGTTGTGGTCATGTACACTTGACTTCGGTGGGTTATAGGAAGATCACCTGCACCTGGTGGAGTTCTTATACAATAATAGTTTCCAGGCCAGTATTCAGATGGCTCCGTTCGAAGCTCTGTATGGTAGGAAGTGCAGGTCCCCGCTAGCATGTAACGATGTCGGAGAGAGGCAGATGCTCGGTCCAGAAATGATTGCCCAGACAGTTGAAGTAGTCAGAAGAGTCAGGGATCATCTTCGAGTTGCCCAAGACAGCCAGCGACATTGGGTCGATGCCCATCGGCGTCCCTTAGAGTTTGCTATCGGCGACCATGTATTCCTTAGGATCTCATCCAACCGCGGCGTCATTCGCTTTGGCGTACGGAGAAAGCTTAGTCCTAGGTATATAGGGCCGTTCGATATCCTGGAGCGAGTAGGAGATGTATCCTATCGTCTCGCTCTTCCGTCGTCGCTAAGTGAGGTGCATAATATATTCCATGTGTCCCAATTACGACGGTACGTCCCGGACCCGAGCCATATCCTAGACCATTCGAAATTGGTTGTTGGTACCAACCTTTCGTATGAGGAGAAGCCTGTGTCTATTTTGGACCGGAAGGAGTCAATGTGGGAGCGTGAGGATGATATTCGATCGCGATATCCCTACTTGTTTGACTCGTAAGGTATAATGTCTTCCTTATGCCTTATACTTTCCATCCCTTGCTTGCATGTATGATTGTATGATTGAACTGCTTAGTGTAGTTGTTGGTGCTTAGTGTAGCTTGTCGTGGCAGTCTCTAGCTCCTTGATTAAATTCCGAGGACGGAATTCTTTTAAGGTGGGTAGAGTTGTAATGTCCGTATTTCAGAATACGTATTTGGTTAAAGCCTGCATGTATTTTGGACCTATATTTTAATTTCTCGGATTTTGGCCTGTAATTGTAATTTGGCTCGACTTGCAGATTTTGGTTTCCTTGAAGGATGGGTTTTGACATGGCTTGGTTTTATTTTATGGAGTAGGATTGGTTTGATTTAATATGCATGGAACACCTTAACCTATACTCCACCCTCATTCCACGACAACCCACCCTCATTAAATTCCCACCTAACTTTCTCTTTCCTCCATAATTTCCATTAATTCCTCCATCTTTTTCTTCCTCCTTCCTCCACCAACCTCCATAGGCAAGTGCACCTTGCCACCACATGAGAACCATATTTTATTTGTCCATTAGCTAGATTAGGCCATGGAGAATAACATTAGAACTTGGCATTTTGTGAATTGGAGCTTCCATTTTTCTAGATCTAGGTTTTAACCATTTTTGGAAATTTTTGGTTTTGATCTATCAAACTTCGATTTTTGTTTATTTTGATGCTTCTATGTGGAAGAGAATTCAATTTTACACAAGATAGAACCTTGAAAATCCATATTTTATTTTGATTTGGCCAAGATATGAAGAATTGAATTTTTGGTGTTCTTGATGCTTCCTCTCGGCCTGGAGAAGAAGACCCCCTCGGCCTGCGCTTTTTAGCGCAGGGCTGACTTGCGCTCAGCCCCCTGGGCTGAACCGTGCAGCCTTCCTCGCCCGGCGCTCTTTAGCGCAGTGCTGACCAGCGCAGCTTGCCCCTTGGTGAACGGCGTACTCCTTCCCCTGCGCCACTTGCACATGCACCATCGGCCCATGCGCCCTCGGCCGTGCACCCTCGGCCATGCGCCATCGGCCCATGCGCCCTCGGCCGTGCGCCCTCGGCTGAGCGCCATCGGCCCATGCGCCCTCGGCCGTGCGCCCTCGGCTGTGCGCCATCGGCCCATACGCCCTCGGCCGTGTGCCCTCGGCTGTGCTCCATCGGCCCATGCTCCATCGGCCCATGCGCCCTCGGCCATGCGCCATCGGCCCATGCGCCCTCGGCCGTACGCCATTGGTCCCTGCGCCATCGGCCCTACTCCCCTGTTCCCCTGGCGCACTTCACCCCTGCGCCATCCATCCCCCGGCGCACTTGACCCCTGCGCCATCCACCCTCTGCGCAACCCACTTTCCCATACGGGTTTGGTTTATTTCTTGGACCTGGCTTCTCTTTTGTGGATTGGGTTTTGAGATCTTGTTTCACACAGCATGACCATCATGACCCAACACGACCTGGAACGGTTTTTGATGATTTTGCTTATGACTAATACGGTTTTCCTGATTTTGTGAAGTATAATTTTAGTACCTCTGATCTTCTTGATAGTGACCCGATGACTTGTAACCTGAGATTCATGATTTATCTCTGCAACCAGATATTTGATAGTGGCCTGTGGCGGCGCACTCTTGACTTGTAACTTGACTTGACTTGATGCCGTTGCGATGGCTAACTTGACCCTTGTAACTAACTCTGACACCGTGGCTGTTCCTGCTTGCTTGCTTGTGCAATCCACTTGTCTTGTCTTGCATCATGTCTAGGACGTAACTCCCTGGTTCCCACGGTCAGGGATTCGCACTGAATATGGATTAGGCTAATGACTAGATCAAACTATAGTTCATGGAGAATTTCTAGTCACCGGCAATCTCGTTATCTGGGCTCTTTAATTGGACTTGTAGCTTGTCGACGAGTAAAGAACATTTCCAGCACACTGTCATGTGTTGCACCCTCTAAGTCACCTAAGGGTATATCGTCTCCTGGGCAATGTACCCAACCATACTCTAAACCCGCGGAAGGATAACTGGATAGTCTACAGGGCTTGGGACTGGAAAATTCTCACTTGCATCTTGTTAGTAATTAGGCTTGTGATAACCCTAGTTAGTTAAAGTAGTAAGCCGTAGTAACTGCTTGGCCGTTGTGAATGGATGGTGTCCAGCCCTGTCTAAGTCTCGTCTAGTCCCTATACCTGGTACTCCTGTACATGATTGTTTTACTTATCTTAAAACAATAAATGGATAGGGACATGTGCTATTCAGGCGAAGGGTTACAACCCCGGTTCTTGTTTGGTTTACGGGTTGTAATCTGGCTCCCGAAATGGTTCAATGTCCCTAGTCGTTTATTGTCCTGTTGTACTTTTATTACCTGTACTTTCCTTCCATTTTCTTATGTTCTGATATGCTGGTTTTGTTCTTTTTTTGTGGCCTCCCTTGTGGCACTTGCTCTTTCTGGGGTTTGACCCAGCTGGTTTTGTGTGGCCAGATTTTGGAGCAGCACTCAAGGATCTACCGAACCTCCAGCCCGATGGTGGCGACTAGAAAAAATCCGGGCTACGAGTGGGTTTCCTATTTTGTTTCACTCACTCTATTGTAAAATTATTCTTTTGAGGTGTTTAGCCGACGAGCACTTGTTAGCTCGATGCACATTTACTTACTGTCTGCCTACGGGCTGTAAACATGATTAACAAATCATAGGGTAGATCATGTATGACTAAACTCTTGTTAGTCCTCGTATTTTGTACGACTAGCTTCATGATCAGCTGAATATATAATATTTGGGATGCCTTTTATTATATATTTGGTGGTCTAACATCTTGTAATTATATTACTTGCTTGAGATTGAGACAATAGGCTTGACCTTAGGAGACCGTTGGCTTGTAGTAAACCCTCATATCTAGACAGCCATAACCGTATAGCGAGGTGGTTTCCATTTAAATATACGTAGCTGGCTATGTTCGTCCCCACTCTCCAGTATTCTGGTTCTGGGGCGTGACATGGTTTAAGTGGTGGCCCTGGCAGGTCTTGGCATTCATGAAATGTGATGGTTTACCGAATAGATGTCTCAATCAGTACTTGTCCTTGATCTCCATTCATATCCTCTGAATCTCTGGCATCTTCAGCGGCATTGTTCATAAACCAGCCGATCAACAAGGCGGAGCAACTCCCGCGGACCAGCAGCCCGGAGATCAAGTCCAACACTCCGGAGTAGCCTCCAGAGTTGTGCCTATTGGAGGAGAGCCCCTAGTTCAGCCCGTTCAGCCTGCCGAGCCGGATGATGGCACTTTGGTAGGTCTCATCAGGACCTTGATAGCTTTCTAAGATCGCAGAGGAGACGCCATGCACCACGTAGTGGCAGATGCTTTGACCAGAGGCGGTCACCCAGGGAACAGCGCGGCCAACAGCTTTAAGCGCTTGAACCCTCCCTTCTTCGACGGCAGTGAAGATGTGATTGCCGCGGACGCTTGGCTTCAGGATACCGAGGTAATTCTGGAGGCAGCTAAAACACCTAAGAATGAGAAGGTGGCGGTGGTACGCCTATAGTTGCTGGACTTGGCTCGCAGTTGGTGGGCAGCGCAAGCCATGGTATTAGTGGCACCCATTGCTTGGGCAGTGTTTAGAGAAAGATTCCAGACGAAGTATTTCGATGCTGTAGCTCGGTACGACCTGCAGACGAGATTTACCAACTTGAAGCAAGGAGGCAGAACGGTCGACAGTTACGCATCTGAGTTTTCTAGACTCAGTAGGTTTGCCCCCACCTTAGTGGCAACCGAGTTTGATAGGGCCCAGCAGTTTCAGCAGGGACTGCATTCAGAGATCTTGTTCGCAGTCGAGCAGTTCGAGCACCAGGCGCTCGATGCGGTATTGAGAGCAGCTAGGTTGCATGAGTACACCTCCCAGAGGATTGTGGCTAGGACCGGAGGTAGGAAGCGGTCCCACAGTCAGATGCACCAATTATCAGCTCCAGCCCCGGCAGCTAGAAGTTTGACTATTGGAACTCCGAGGCGGGCGGCCTCAGTAACGTCGGTTCAGCATTCGACCCCGACGTATCCGCAGCAGCAGAAGCAGAAGCAGACTTCCGCGATGAGATGTTCTCATTGCGGGAAGCCAGGCCATGTGGTGGCAGATTGTCGTAGGGCGTAAGGATTGTGCCTAGCTTGTGGAGCGGCAGATCACAAGATAGGAACCTACCCGAATAGGGGTAGTTCATCCTCCTCCAACCTAACCAGTCCATCGGTTAGGGGACCAGCACCTATGCAGCAGTAACAGTACCCGAGGCCATTGTTGCCTCAGGCCCAGGCGTTTCATCAGCAGAACCAGCAGCAGTATACCCAAGCCCAAGTGCAGAGCAGACAGAGAGGTTTTGTGTGGCCAGATTTCGGAGCAGCACCCGAGGATCTACCGAACCTCCAGCCCGATGGTGGCGACTAGAAGGAATCCGGGCTACGAGTGGGTTTTCTATTTTGTTTCACTCACTCTATTGTAAAATTATTCTTTTGAGGCATTTAGCCGACGACCACTTGTTAGCTCGATGCACATTTACTTACTGTCTGCCTACGAGCTGTAAACATGATTAACAAATCCTAGGGTTGATCATGTATGACTAAACTCTTGCTAATCCTCGTATTTTGTACGACTAGCTTCATGATCAGCTGAATATGTAATATTTGGGACGCCTTTTATTGTATATTTGGTGGTCTAACATCTTGTAATTATATTACTTGCTTGAGATTGAGACAATAGGCTTGACCTTAAGAGACTGTTGGCTTGTAGTAAACCCTCATATCTAGATAGCCGTGACCATATAGCGAGCTGGTATCCATTTCAATATACGTAGCTGGCTATGTTCGTTCCCGCTCTCCAGTATTCTGGATTTGGGGTGTGACAGTAGGCAAGCTCATCCGTGATGCGATCCACGACCAGAAGTCTCGTGATCGCTCCGGAAAGCCGATCCTTGGTTGGATCACGCCAGAACAGTGGACTGCGATGAAGGTTAGATTCGGTAAGCCCAGGTACCACGAGCGGTCTGACAAGGCCAAGGTGGCGCGGTCGAGCGCCGGTAAGTGGTGTGGTGGCTCCATTCTGATGACGAAGCATTTTCGTCGTCTGGTACATTTCCTATGACGTACGATATTTTATATATAGTTGGATAGAATATTTAATACTAATAATAGATAATATATTTTAACAGGTAAAAAAGGGTGAGGACCCCAACATGGTGACCGTCTTCCTGGTCACCCATCGGAGGGCTAGGGAGTTCATTGACGAGAGGGTGACGCAGGCATATGTCCATTCTATTCTTTATATTAATTTACTATAATTTAGAAAACAGGAAAATAGATATCAATATAGACTTTAGCAAACACTTATACGTTAGCAAACATTGTTCTAGGCCAAGTTTGTTCGGCTACAAGAGGAGACGGCTGCTGCTGCTAGTGCGCCAGCAGAGGTAGGGGCTGGTATTTCCTTCCAGCCGCCTACAGCTCCATCGCCGGACGAGCTCTGGATGACCGCTGTTGGCGGTCTTCAGAAGGGTACGTACTACGGTACGGGATCCTACGGCGCCTATTTGGCTTCAGAGTCATCCCGGGCCCCCTCTGTCAGTGCACAGTCTCCAGCTTCGCAGGCATCATCATGAGTGCAGGATGTGTGCAGACAGCTCCACGAGCTGCGTCGCGAGTTGCAGTAGCAGATTTCTGAGGCAGCTGGGGCAGTACGACGATCCGACGATCCGATGATCACCGGACGATTTGATGCGGTCGAGCCAAGTATACTGGAGTTGATGAGTCTGCAGCAGGCTACAGCTGCCAGTTTGTATACGCTTATCGAGTCTACGCAGCGCACAGAGCGTAGACAGGTCGAGTTGGAGGGATCACAGAGGACCGTGGCTACCTCACTCACCCAGCTACATACTTCTCTTGAGGAGAGTACTCAGAGGATGGTGAGTACCCTTGCTGTGCATGGTGACCGACTGCGAGAGCTGGAGCAGATACGTCCTCCCGGTCCATCGACAGCGCCGACTCCAGATGTTGTACTGCCTCTTACTGCCCCGACGGTGTAGCTCACACAGGAGCAGTATGAGTACATGCTATCCCAGATGCGCGGCAGGGGTCCTCAGTGATACAGTAGATTTTTTTATCATCTTTGTATGTATTGGCCCTATGGGCCCATTGACCGTTCTGTACACTGATTTTCAGTCTTATTTGCCCTCCATTGTGGACATGTATGTTTGTTGGATATTTACTTCGTGATATTTACTTTGTTGGTATTTTCATTGTGATATTTACTTTGTGATATCTGCGACGGGGATGACAAATATACCTACGCTGGGTTATAAGCGATTATTTGATATACGAAGGAGGTGCTGTCCAAATTTTTAAAAAATATAATGTGTATTTTTGTGATGATGTGTGTCTGTGTTTACAGTGTATGTGAAATGCAGTGTTCGGAACCATCGATAGTTTCGATTACTGTTGTATGTTTTATCTTGGACAGAAAGAGCAACTGTTCAGGGTGTACTTCTGAGAGCTTCATTTTCACATCCTTCACTTTCTCGGGACGTTGTACAGGATCCTGAGAAGGTGAAGGACGTGAAGAGGAAGCTCTGAGAAGTGCACCCTGAACTGTTGCTCTTTTTATCAAAGATAAAACATAGAACAATAATCGAAACTGTCGATGGTTCGAACACTGCACTTCACACACACTGTAAACACAGACACACAGCATAACAAAAATACACATTATATTTTTTAAATATTTTTTTATTATTCTGCAACGTATAGGGACGGATAGCGACGAATAGCGACGTATAGGTACATCACTAAATAGCAACGTGGCGTCGCTAACCGTCGCAATCTGTCGCTTCACTGTAGAATACTGACGTCGCTAATACGTCGCTGTACATCGCTAAGATGCTGACGTGGCAGGCATGCCATGTCATCACATAAATATAACTGGACGTCGCTAATACGTCGTACTATGTCGCTAATTTTGTGACGTCATTGTTCGTCGTCCTATGTCTCTAATTTTGCGACGACACATCGACATAGTTGTTACGTCGCAAACAGCGACGAATGTGTCATCTGCGACTAGATTTTTCGTGACCTTCATTTTCTGTCGCTAAATACGTCGCTAAATAATTTTAGCGACGCATATGCCTTAATTAGCGACGTATCTGGATGTCGCTAATTTGGCTTATTTTTGTAGTGAGAATCCTAATACCTTCCTATAAACTCAGAAATTATGAATTAAAACTTAGCGATTCGAAATATCAAAAAAAAAATTCAATAATATATATATATATATATATATATATATATATATATATATATATATATAGAAACCCAAAAACCAACTTAATGCCCAAAATGCGATATACACAATTAGAATTCACGAAACTTGGCAAACACGAAGGTATCCATGTTTTTGACGTGTTCGGGTACTCACGGGGTCGAACCCGTGTCCGTATCGTGTCCACAGAGTGCTTATCGGGAAACCCGATACGCGTGTCAAATGAATCGGTACGAGTTCGATTTCTCGCATGATTTCGAACCGATTCTCGTGAAACTTCGCATACACCTGGGCTAACACGTCCCCGACCTACTGGCCGAGTTAGCGTGCGGCCAAGTGTCGTGTTCGACACGTACGAAGCCCGAGTCCACGCGTGGCCTGTGCGCGTGTGCACAGAATAGTGCATAGCGTCGTGCACGCGGGACAACGAGTCTAGGGACTCGTGTGTCCCACAACATGTGTCATGGTCGTGTCCTAGGATAGGCTAGGTATAGGGCTACACGAAGGACACCCTGAATCGTGTCCACGTGTCCTCATGTGTTGGCCCGAAGGCCGTGTCAGCGACGGCTGTGAGCGCACGCGTGCGCGTGTGGACCCGTGCGGTCATGATTACTCCCTCGACATGACACGAAGTCAAGCGAGGCTTGGGGACTGATATGTCAGTCGTTGCCCCCATGTCCACGCTAAATGGCATGCGGCCACGTGGCCTGTGTCGCACGAAAACAACGTACCACAGTAGCATACACACGCGGCCTGTGCGTGCAACGTGTTTGTGTCCTGTTTGGACACGGACAGGAGCCCGATTCATGATAAAAACTACGGGGTCGGGATCTTTATGTCTAGGGCTATCCAAATATATAAATAGATTCGAAAAATAATAAGTTTCGATCCATTGGGTAATTACGTCGAACACCTATGTTACAACGCCGAATGTGTCCGATACCCACATCGAACGGACATGAAATCGAACGAAACTAAACCTACAGGTTGAGGGTACCTCGATGCATGCTAATATGAAGAAAAATCAAAAGATACATTGCTAGAACATGGTTTACCTATTGAGAGTCAAAATCTCAATGAAAAGTGACTCCTCGAGCACTCCGACGACCGATTTCTCCCACGCAAACGCCTCCAACTCCTTGCTAGCAGTGCTCCAGCAAGTTCTCCTCCTCTTCACGGTTGCAATGCAATTCGTCTGGCATGAATCGGATGTCGAATTAGAAAGTTAGGGTTTTGAAGGGGGATGGAAACTTGGGTTTCTCTCTTAGATCTAATGGAGGCTATGGAATTCTTCATAAATGAAGAGGGGCTGCTGCAATGCTTGGCCGGCCATGCTAGGGGGATATTAGGGTTAGGTTAATTCATGGGCCAAGCATCCCTAGGTTGCTACAAAGCCCAAAGACAAAAAGCTAAAAAGGCTTATAAGAAAATAGCTTAAAAATCACTAAACAATTCTAGAAAAATAGGTAAAAATTTCTAAATTAATTCTAACAAGTCAATAATGAACATAAATCACATTACTAGGCTTCTAACATGGTTGACTTGGGTTATACCATCTAGGTCCTATCAATGCACCAATCAAACACACAACAATCAATCTAATTTGTAATTAAATAAATAAAAAAATGCACAAAGACTAAAATACCCTTAATTAGAAAAAGTGAGTGTGACACCTTACCTCCTAGTAAAATATCCCACTTGGTTCCCTCCTTAGGGTCACCACCCCATGTGCATCTCTCAACACCACACTTGGTATTATATTGAGATACTCACTTGGATGCTTTTCCAATGTGGGACTATCTTTCTAGGCTTGAAAGAGAGCAAGCTCTTCTCAAGTCAAGGAAAAGCTCCAACTATATATATATATATATATATATATATATATATATATATATATATATATATATATATATTGTTGTTGATTATTCTCCCTTATTCTCTCTCTTCTCTATCTCTCTCTCCACACACACACACACACACAAACACACACGAACACACACACATATATATTGTTGTTGATTATCCTTATATTGTCATTTTATTGCATAGTTATTCCTGTCAAGATTGAATTCAACTAATAGAGAAACTGAGAACAAAAATATTTTTATATTTATTGTTGATTGTTTATTTGTTGTTAATTATTACTATTTGTTGAAAAATTATGATAATGTCATTTTATTACATAGTGTTCGTATCTAGATAAGTAAACATGCCTCCAATAAGAAAACGATTTGGTAAAAAAATCATTTGCAAAGAACTACTACAACAGAAAAGCAAGCATGCCTCTTATAAGAAAACAATTGTCTTGAGCAGAAAAAAAAAATGAAAAAAGAAGCAAAAGAAAGAAGCATTAATTCAAAGTCAAGCAGGGAGTCCTATTAAGTATTTTACTAGTAACTAAGGGGCAGAAAGGACATAAGTCACAGAACGAGTTGAAATTTAGTGAATGAGGAACAACAAAATCAAAATGACAGTGACAATGAACTACATGATCACCCTATGAGTGATAATGTTAATGAAGAGTTGGATAATCCTGCCAATATTGAATTGACTGAGACTGATAATAATGGTCGAAAGCTGCCTGAGAATGAGGAAGTTGATGCTAACATGACTGCAAATGTTGATGAACATGTAAATCAAGAGACCTTGTCTCCATTAGATATTGATGATCCAAGGAATTGGGACAGAATTGGACAAAATATTACGAACTTTCTAGTTTAAAGAGGCCAGTCTTGTTTCCCCATGATATTTCTGGAATACATTTTAAATCATCGCATTTTTTGCGACATTTGCCAAATGGTGAGATGAATGAAAGAAGATGGCTAGTATATTATGTTTCTATGGACTTTTTTTTTTGTTTTTGTTGTAAGTTGTTCATGTTCGCTATGGACAAAAGTTCAAAAACTTTGTATTGATCCGCACGAGAAAAGTACAAAAGAAGTCCTAAATAGAAAATCTAGTTACAAATAATTCTAAAAAGTGTGACAATAGAGATCGAACAATATAGTGGTTCATTTACTATATTGACGATTTGACGACGAGAAGGAATTGCTTTGACTCTCTGGATGTTGCTCTGTGGATAATTCGTACTGGAGATGGAGAGGTGAAATGAATGAGACTAGATCTATTTATAGGTGAGTGGAATGAACCACCCATGCACGCAAATACAATGAGCACATAGGATTTTGGTTGGCAGAAGCGCTATACGCATGAAGTTCGAACTGAATCTGTTGTGACTGCATTATTGGGCTATTGATAAACTGACATGTGGCAGTTGTTAGGATCTAGTTGTTGCTAAGATCTTGAGTGGCTAGCACCGTTCATTGGCATAACTGAGTAAATGACATGTGGCGCATATATATTGCTCAAAGATCTCAATTTGTTGAAATAGAAAAGATTTGATGTGCTAACTAGGTTCAACATGTGAGAGAACTTAGAGCATGGCTTCTGAGGTGCATGGTAAATCTGGGCACATGGCTCTTAGGAGCGGATATGAGTATTTGTCAAGACAAGCTTCGTGGCGGGGTACAGCTGTAACTAACGAATGAGTAATGATGATGCCGACGTATGTACTGACATAGGCACACGTAGTCATGAATAATTGTACTTAGTTTATTGTGTGGTCATCGGCTACATGTTTCTCGAGGCATATGTTGCATCATATTCGAGTGACAGCTGGTATGTGACACTTTTGTCAATGTTGTATTGAGTGCTGATAGGATGCTCCAATGAGGCGCATGGTTGCTTTGGCGTATCATTCAACCTGGAACTCCTTGTTGAATGGGCGTATTGTATTTGGTCAACTTATTGAAGCGCTGCTGCTGCATGCGGAGTGGGGCTCGAGATGATAACTTTTGACCGAACTTAGTCAAGATCGAGGTGGCAGATTCATTGCTTTAATGTGAGGTTCATCAAATTAATTTCGGATCTTTTGACTCTCTGTCACTTGGTGCATGAGTTTGACCGTGCTTTGGACGATAAATAGGGGTATTTTAAGAGAACTTGACTTTGTTCATTCTCGTTCGCACCTGACTTCATGTTCGAGACCGCTTTGTTAGCACATTTATTTGATAACATTAGTTGCATCTTCGTGTTTTAGTTTTCTCTATCTTCTCAGCAAATAGGTATACCATCAAGATTCCCAAAGGCTGCTACAAAAAGATCTTTTTATCAAAGCCACACGAAAGACTTATGGAATGACTTAAAGCAAAGACTGAAGAGAAGCCACCGCATAATCAAAAGCTTGCTCTCAAAAGATTCATAGTCCTAGAGTCTGTACAAGGTTTAGGACATACAATGAAACGCTTAAGGTGGATGACAAACCAAATGTCCTTATAAAATATCCTTTGAAAATTACTTAATATACTTACAACGGAAGACCGACGGTATGCTGCTAGGTGCCGACGGTATACCGATTTCTTACACAGAAAAGGTTCTGTAAAGATAATCGGCAAACCGGCGGCATACCGTAGCATACCGACGGTATACCGATTTCTTAAAGAGAAAAGGTTTTGTGAAGATAATCGGCATACCGCAGTATACCGACAGTATACCAATTTTTTACACAGAAACAGTTATGTAAAGATAATCTGCATACCGACGGCATACCGTAGTATACCGACGGTATATCGATTTCTTACATAGAAACAATTCTGTAAAGATAATCGACATACCTACGGCATACCGCATTATACCGACGGTATACCGATTTCTTACACAGAAACAGTTCTGTGAAGATAATCGGTACTCCGATGGTATACCGATCTGTACCGCCGGTATTCCGTCTGCTTTATTTTTGATTTTTTAATGGACGGATCATTAGCATTAAATGCTCCAACGGCTAGATTTATTACCGTTACTGTTCACAAATGGTATACCGACAAAATGACATCCCATACCGACGGAATTCCATTAGCTGTGCGTTTGGAGCATTAAATGGCTAACTCTCTTGGTGTTCTATTTAAAGTAGTTATGTCTTCTCTTTAAAGCCATCTACTTGAGCCTTAAATTTTTTCAACAACCAAGAGCCTCACCATTACTCTCTATCTAAAGCTTTAATTTATCATCCAACAAAAAAGTGTTAGAGTATTCAAGAGTTGTAATCTTCAATCTTCAAAGTATTGTAGAAGATCAAAAGCCTTCTTTCTTTCTTATTCAAGTTGACGAGCCTTCGGAGGAAAACTCGTGTGTAAGAAGTTGACGAGCTCTTCAGATCCAAACTCGTGTTGAAGTTGATGAGTTCTTCTGATCCAAACTCGTGTGTAACTATTTACTCAAGTAGTGGATTTAAGTCGGAGAGAGTTCCGGGACTGGAGTGCCCCTTAGAAGGATACCAGGATAGATCAAGTGTTTGAATCTCTCTATTTTATTATAATTTTAAATTGCTAATCATTATTGGAAATTAGTTTATTACCCTATTTAGGCCCCTCTAGGGTTCTACAATTGGCATCAGAGCCTTGTCTCTTGATTTGGTTTTACATCCTTAGAGAGATCCATGGCCACTAACCCTAGTACCAACTTATTCCGCAATGAGGGACAATCCACAAATAGACCTCCTCTATTTGATGGAACTAACTATAGCTATTAGAAGATTGGGATGGACATTTATTTAAATTTCCTAGACTATGATCTATGGGATTGTGTCGTTAACGACATTCCTATATCTTTTATGGTTATTGAGAAAGTTGTCTCAGAAATCCTTAAAGATAGACTTACCAAGAATGATTAGAAGATTGCTAGTCGAGACGCTAAGGCTATGAATGCTCTCTACTTTGCCCTTGATAGCAATGAATTCAATAGGATATCTATCTGCAAGATCTCTAATAAAATCTGGAGTCACTTGGAAGTTACTCACGAGGGAACTTCACACATGAAGGAATTTAAGATTAGTAGACTCACCCAAGAATATGAATCCTTTAAAATGAAACAAGGTGAATCTATTACTATTATGTTCACTCATTTCTATGATATCGTTAACCCTCTCTCTTCTCTTGGCAAGGAACATCCCACTCATAAAAAGATTAGAAAAATCCTTCAGGGATTAACCAAAGGGTGGAATCCTAAAGCTACTGCCATCATTGAAGGTAACGATTTGACAACTATGAACCTTGAAACCCTCATGGGAAAGCTTATGACCCACGAGCTAGACATGAAGGATGAAGAAGAATCTTCCGCTCAAGAAAAGGAGAAGAAGAAGACGAAGGAAAAGAAAAAGTCTCTGGCTCTCAAGACTACGAAGTCCTTTTCAAAAGATAGTTCCGATGATGATGAATCGGACGATGAAGAAATAGCTCTCACCGCCAAACACTTCCGAAAGTTCCTCAAATTCAACAAAGCTAACCGTGTAAGACGGGATAATGATGAAGAGCCCTCATGCTACAACTGCAGAAGAATCGAACACATCAAGAGAGATTGTCCCATGGCTAGAAAAGAATCAAACAAGTACGAGAAGTCCAACAAAGGGAGCTCATCTTCCAGAAAATATGCCAACAATAGTATCTGGTATGAGAGTGATGTTAGCGACTCAGACAATGACAAAGAATATAGGCATAATGCAAACATTTGTCTCATGGCAACTGAGGTACTCGATGACTTCTCCATGAATAGAAAATGTCATTCTTGAATTGCACGATGAACACAAGATCATTAGAAATAAATATAAAAAGTCTCTCAAAGAGATTGATGCTCACAAATAAGAAATAGAACGAATTTCCATTGTCATCTTTAATATAAAAGAAAAATCTTCTATTTCTGACACGGATGTGATAGAGACTTTACGACTAAAACTCCAAGAATCATAAGACGTCATCAAGAAAAAGGACGTCGAGATTCAATCCCTCAAAGAAGGATATGAATTTGTCATGCACAAGACACTTGATGCAAATCAAAGAGAATATGCCACCTCTATCAAATACAATGACCTTCTTGCAAATGGCAAAATACTAGTAGATAAAGATATAGTTCATACTAAATTACAAAGGCATATCACTCACAAGAATACTTCACATAGGTCCTTTTCTAATCATATGCATACACAAAAAGGACCCTCTATAAAAAAAATTGCTTCCCATCATGCTTTCTTTTATCATCGCAAAAACAATCATGTCAAAACTCATTATGCTAGAATTCCACATAACACTCACTTACTCCCTTCTAGACCTATGCTACCTAAGACATGCCACTATTGTGGTCTCTTTGGACACAATTCTTATTATTGTCATATGAGAAAACATGTTGACATGAAAATATTTAAATGGGTTCCTAAAACTAACACTCAAGGACCCAAATATTCTTGGGTACCAAAGTCTTCATGTTCAACTTGTGTTGTAGGTGAACCCTACTTCTCATGCTAAGAGCAAATAGATTCTTGACAGTGGATGCTCACGGCATATGACCGGTGATGCTTCTCTATTTGCAACGCTATCGATGAAAAAAGAAGGACACGTATCCTTCGGCAACAATCTAAAGGGGTACATCATAGAAAATGGTAATATCGGCTTCCTTCCATATTCGTGTATTAAAAATATTTGTCTTGTTACTAATCTAAAGCATAACCATCTCACGGATAATGGCTATAATATTAGCTTTGTTAAACACAAGTGCTTCATCACCGATAGCACTAGTGGATCTACCGTATACGACGGTATTAAAGAAAACAATATCTATGTTCTTTATCTTGTTGAAAGTACTAACAATGATAGGTGTCTAGTAGCAAAGAATTATGAAAGTTGGCTTTGGCATATGAGACTCGGACACGCCAACATGGACACCATCTCCGGACTTGCCACTAAGAATCTAGTTAGAGGACTCCCAAGCATTCCGTTCAAGAAAGACATGGTATGTAAAGAATGTGATAAAAGCAAGTTGACAAAATCTTCCTTCAAATCAATCAACTCGGTAAGTACTACTAGACCACTTCAACTTATTCATATGGACCTCTTCGTTCCTAGCAGAGTGGCTAGTCTTGGTAGTAAACTTTATGCTTTTGTTTTAGTTGATGATTTTTCGAGATTCACTTGGGTGATTTTTTTTGCTAATAAAAGTGATACCTTTAGTGAATTTGTTGCTTTTTTTAAACGTATTCAAAATGTGAAAGGCATTATGATCAAACAAAATTGGAAGTGATCATGAGGGAGAATTTGATAATACCGATTTTAAAATTTTTTGTGAAAAGTATGGTTTAGGATATGACTTTGCTTGTCCTAGAACTCCACAACAAAATAGATTTATGGAAAGAAAGAATAGAACCATTGGCGATATGGCAAAGGTCATGTTGAACCAATACAAGCTTCCCCAATACTTTTGGACGGAAGCTGTTAACACGACATGTTATATTATAAATAGTGCCTTAATTTGACCTATTTCTAATAAAACTCCTTATGAGCTTTGGGTTGACAAATTTTCTTCTATTGAATATCTCAAAGTTTTTGGATGCAAATGCTTCATTTTGAACACCAAGGATAACCTAGCAAATTTGAAAAAAAAAGCCTATGAAGGCACCTTTCTTAGGTATTCTATGCACAGTAAAGGTTTTCGCATGTTTAACAAAAGAAGTCTTGTTGTCGAAGAGTTAATAAATTTCTCTTTCAAAGAACTTAACTCTTCTACATCCTCTTCCTCCAATGATGTTGATGACATCTCTTTTAGATTGAAAAATTCTTCTCTTGGAGATACTAGTACTCCTTCATCTAGAAATGAAGTTGAAACTACTCCACCAAAAGAATCTCCACCAATAGAACCTCCTCAAGGGGATCTTCCTAAAGAATGGTCCTCATCATCCGAAGGAGCTTATTATTGGTGACCCCTCCTCATGGTTAGCATTAGATCTATGCGGGATCATTGTGCGAATGTGGCCTTTATTACCCAAATAGAGCCTAAAAATATTAATGATGC
Organism: Iris pallida; assembly: GCA_029216955.1. Taxonomy (NCBI): domain Eukaryota; kingdom Viridiplantae; phylum Streptophyta; class Magnoliopsida; order Asparagales; family Iridaceae; genus Iris; species Iris pallida. Next base: position 3,819,904 of record JANAVB010027596.1, read on the forward strand.
TTTCAATGATAAATTTTGGATTATTGTCATGCAATAAGAGCTAAATCAATTTGAGCGAAACAAGGTTTGCAAACATGTTCCAAAACCCCACAACCATCACATCATTGGGACAAAGTGGGTGTTTCACAATGAACTTAATAAAGATAGTTTTGTCACTCGTAATGAAGCCCGATTGGTTGCTCAAGGCTATAACCAAGAGGAAGGCATTGACTACGATGAAACCTATGCTCCGGTTGCTCGTCTTGAATCTATTTGTATGCTTTGCTTTAATGATTTTAAAAAATTTCAAATAGATCTCAAAAGTGCCTTTTTAAAAGTTGCTATTAATGAAGAAGTTTTTATCAAGCAACCTTCCGATTTTAAAGATTTTAAATTTCCTCATCATGTCTTTAAACTACGCAAAGCCCTTTATGGCCTCAAAAAACCTCCTCGTGCTTGGTATGAGCGTCTTACTTCCTTTCTCATTTCTCACAACTTTTCTAAGGGCAAAGTTGACACTATACTTTTTTTATTAAATCTCTTAATGTCACTCTATAGTTAGTTCAAATTTATATTGATGAAATTATTTTTGGTTCCACTAAAAATGCACTATGCGTAGAATTTGCCAAAGTAATGTAGGACGAATTTGAATGAGGATGATGGGCAAACTTTTCTTCTTCCTTGGATTTCAAATCAAGCAAGGTCCCAAAGGCACATTCATCAATTAAGCCAAATATACAAAGGATCTTCTCAAACACTTCGAACTTGACTCATCCAAATCAATTAGGACTCCTATGGCCACAACAACAAAACTCGATAATGATGAACATGAGATCTCAGTCGAGATTCGTAAGTATCGAGGTATGATCAGTAGCTTACTGTATTATGTTTAGTGTTTGTTTCTGTGCGTGATACCAAGCTAATCCCAAAGAATCTCACTTATGTGTCATTAAACGTATTTTTCGGTATCTCAAAGGTACCATTAACATGGGACATTGGTATCCGAAATATCCATCCTTTGAGCTTGTTTGCTACTCGGATGCAGATGTTGCCGGATGGAAGATTGACCGAAAGAGTACTAGCGGCACATGTCAATTCCTTAGAAAATCTTTGGTGTCATGGTTTAGTAAGAAATAAAATTATGTCGCTCTTTCCACCATTGAAGTCGAATATATAGCGGTTGGGTGTTGTTGTACACAAATTCTTTGGATGACACAAATACTTATAGACTATGGCATCACTTCTACTAGCACCTCCATCAAGTGTGACAACACTAGTTCTATAAATCTCACAAAAAATCCGATTTGTCACTACCGCACGAAGCACATTGAGATTAGACACCACTTTCTTCATGAACATCAGCAAAAGGGAGACGTTCATCTTGAGTTCATTGATACTACTTATCAACTTGCGGACATCTTCACGAAGCGTTTACCTGAGGATCGTTTCCTTTTTCTTTGCCAAGAATTGGGTATTCTAAATCTTGAATTTTAGTATCTCTACCTATGGAACACCGATAGAATTTGGCAAAAAATTGTCAGCATATCGACTTTCGTTTACAGCACAGTGAACTTAATCGACATGCCGACGGAAGGATACAGAATTCTGACGGCATGCCGAATACGACGGGTTCTTAAAACTACTACAGCTTTTTAATGCCCTTGGGTCCCACCAAATCTTTTCCAACTCTTTCACATCCTTTCATATCCTCTTCATTTATTTCTTTTCATCCTTTTACACTCTTTCTATCCCATCACTCATCCTCTCACATCCTTCCTCATTAATTACTTCCATCTTCTCTCTCTTATACATCCAATAAACTCTTTCCATCATCTCTTCATTTAAACCTCTTTATTCATCACTCTTTCCAAAACCCCTACTTTTACTCCTCTTCACCTCTTCATCTACCCATTCCCCTATGTTTCAAAAAACCCTTTCTCTTTCCAACATTTCCTCCTCCTCAACTATTTATCTCTCCTCCTCATCCTCTTTCACCATTTATAACTTATCCCTTTCTATCCTCTCCTACTATACACCATTGCCCTCTCCATGGCCCATGCTAAACGACCTCATTCTTTTTCTTCCTCTAATCCCTTCATCCTTGTACCTCTTTCAAATGGCACCTACGATCGCAAAATCTTCAAATCCAGTATTGCTGCCGACGCCTGGTTATATCCTTTGAACACTACCCCATGTTCAAAGGAAAGCCGATCAACTGGAATGTCTTCTCAGGGCATTTGCCGCTATTCCAGTTTGTGGGACTCTTCAAATTTCTTAGTCGGCAAGTTCCTGTCTACCCTGCTGCAGTTCATCTTTTTTATTACAATCTCGTTCTGGACTTGCCCAACAACGCCATCGAAACTCTAGTCAATGATTGCCACATCCGCCTCACCGCCCGTGATCTCGCTAAGATTCTCGATATACCTAATCGAGGGGACACTCTTCCTGCTATGGCTGGGCTCAATCCTACCTCCAACGTGTCATTTGAAGAATTTTACAGTATTATTTACAGAGGGCCTGACGCTCCTCCTATTCTAGCTCTCTCCAAGCAGCTGGAGCCTTTTTATTATGAACTGCATCGCATCATCTGCCACTTCTTGACTCCCAAGTCCGATAATTATGATGCCATCACATGTGATGCCCTTGTTTGCATGTACTATCTGTTTGCCAAGAAAACCTAGTCCTTCATAAAAACTCTGTTGAATACCTTTTCCTCGATTTACTATGTGGGATGGCGTGTCCTAAACTTCGGTATGTTCATCACGATTATCCTAGAAGCCAAAGGTGTGGACCCCAGCTTGTGCCACACGGATGGTGCTCCTTTCTACTTGGCTCTCTCGTGCTACTCTGCTACCGGCCAATCATCTCGCTCAGCCTGCCCATCCAGTTCTCAGATAGCTGCTGATGCTCCATCTGCTTCTCCTCCTTTCGGCCGCTTTATGCCTCTCATCCAGCATCGCTTTTACATACGCATGGCTCAGGCGGAGGAATAGATGCGGACTAATACTAGAGGCCTCAGAAATTTCATCCAGAGTTACTTTCATGACCAATATTACTTTATTCAGCGTACTTTTCAGGATCGCAATGCTTTTCTTGATCTCGATCTTCAAGATCCCCACTTTCAAGCATCGCGGTTCACTGATCCAAATGCCTATGGCTTCATGTATTCGGATGGTATTGATCCTTTTGGGACTTTCCAGGGGACCCTGGGTGATGATGATGGTGATGATCCGGCTGATCAGTGAATCTTGGTCTCTCATAATGGTTGTCATAATAAGAAGTGGTGTCAGTGTTTGAGTCCTTTTGTCTTGTGAGGTCCTTCGGGGACCATGGCTGTCAGTTTTTTTCACTGTCTTTAGTTTGTTTCTATGAACGGTCCTACGAGGACCAATGTTTGTTTTGTTAATCTTTAGTGTTGTTTGGTTTACTTCCGATAGAGAGCATTACTTGCTTTAGTCTCTGTCAAGTTTCAGTCTATTCTAAGCATGTACTCCCCAAACTTTTAATCTAATATATGCATGCCTTGGTTTATCCTATTGTTCTCATGCATTCTCCTTTTTATATATATATTTCTCTCTCTACCATCTTTGATTAAGTGATAAAGGGAGAGAAAATGTGTTGAGGGGGAGTAGTCTACCTACGGGGAAGAGAGTCTCTAAAAACACGATGCTACATTCTTTTTATCAATTATCAAAATGGGAGAGATTGTTGGCACATTGATTTTGATAACATTAACTGCATCTTTATGATTTATTTTTCTCTATCTTCTCAGCAAACAAATATACCATTAAGCTTTCCAAAGACTGCTACAAAAAGATCTTTTTATCAAAGCCACACGGAAGACTTATGGAATGACTTAAAGCAAAAACTGAAGAGAAGCCACCTCATACTCAAAAACCTACTCTCAAAGGATTCAAGGTCCTAGAGTCTGTACAAGATTTAGGATATACTATAAAATGCTTAAGGTGGATGACAAACCAAAAGTCCTTATAAACTATCCTTCGAAAATTACTTGGTAGACTTACAACAAAAGACCGACAATATGCCGCTAGGTGCCGACGTTATACCGATTTCTTACACAGAAAAGGTTATATAATGATAATTGGCATACCGACGGCATACCGTGGCATATCGACGGTATACCAATTTATTACACCGAAAAGGTTCTGTGAAGATAATCAGCATACTACAGTATACCGACGGTATACCGGTTTCTTATAAAGAAATATTTCTATAAAGATAATCGGCATACCGAGTGCATACTACGGTATATCTACGATATACCGGTTTTTTACCCAGAAATAGTTCTGTAAAAATAATCGGCATATCGACGACATACCACAGTTTAACGACGGTATATCGATTTCTTACACAGAAATAGTTTTGTGAAGATAATCGGTACTCCAACGGTATATCGATATATACCGCCGGTATTCTGTCTACTTTATTTTTTATTTTTGAATGGACAGATCATTAGCATTAAATGCTCCAACGGCTAGATTTATTACCGTTACTGTTCAGAAATGGTATACCGACAAAATGTCGTCCCAAACCGAAGGAATTCTGTCAGCTGCGCGTTTAGAGCATTAAATGACTAACTCTCTTGGTGCTCTATTTAAAGTGGTTGTGTCTTCTCTTTAAAGCCATCCACTTGAGCCTTAAATTTTCTCAACAACCAAGAGCCTCACCATTACTCTCTATCTAAAGCTTTAATTTGTCATCAAACCAAAAAGTGCTAGAGTATTCAAGAGTTATAATCTTCGAGCTTTAAAGTGTTGTAGAAGATCAAAAGCCTTCTTTCTTTCTCATTGAAGTTGACAAGCCTTCGGAGAAAAACTCGTGTGTAAGAAGTTGACGAGCCATTCAGATCCAAACTCATGTTGAAGTTGATGAGTTCTTCGGATCCAAACTCGTGTGCAACTATTTACTCAAATAGTAGATTAAAGTCGGAGAGAGTTTCGGGATTGGAGTGCCCCTTGGGAGGATACCAGGATACATCGATTGTTTGAATCTCTATATTTTATTATACTTTTAAATTGCTAATCATTGTTGGTAATTAGTTTATTACCCTATTCACCCCCCTCTGGGTTCTACATGCTTTAGTTTTTGATTACGTCGAACCTCCTCCTTGGCGAGTCGTGCAACCATGGATTGTTGACCTTTTTATTCAAAGAAGTAACCGTCTTGATGAAGGAATTTGTCAAAAAATTGGGATGCACCTGGCTGACTATGGACGGAGCAGTCGTTGTTCGTACAACATACTAGCTGCGTTCTACCCCGAGATGACGTCGAGTTCTAAGATGTTGATTACTAGGTTTTGATTAATTGACAATCCAAACCCTGTTTAACCAGTACCTCATATGGCTGATGAGCTGCGTATGCTACCAACAGCTTATTCACATGGCCGAGGAGGGTCATGCGCCTATTTTAAAAAAATAATGCATTTTTGGTTCTGTAGATAAATAGGTTTTTTTATGAAATCATGAATATCAATGAAAATCTATTTATGTAATAGACTTCCACTATATTGTAATCAAGAATATCAATGAAAAAAATCTCCTTTTATGTATTTTTATCTCTAAATACTGTGTAGTGCTGCTTACGCTATTTTGAAATGCACCAACTAGGTCATGAGACGTCTGGCACATGGTGTTTGCAGCGTTATGACTTTTCTCCATCCAATGACACACAACTCTGCCTATAAATAGGTTTCTTGGGTGTGAGTGAGGACTTTACTTTTTCTTTGCAACCGAACTCGTCATTCTTCCTTTCTTCTCCAAAAGAAAAATCCTAACTATTCCATGGCCTCCAAAACGTCCAAGGTTGTTATTGCTAGCGCGAGCATGGGGAAAGGCAAGAAGAAGGTTGCTCAAGTCGTTGTTGAGAGCCGACGATCGTCGATCGAATGCATCCTAATGTTCTATCTGATGTCATAGGTGGGTAACCGCCATCGATGGGTGGGCTCTTTAAACATAGAGGCACTTGTGCATAGTTCGACGCGTGAAAGGGTGGCCATCTGGAACACGCGTCGACCAAATCCTTCGCTGAAGCATATAGACATGGCTAAAGAGCTGCATCCTGAAGATGCACTGAAGCTTCATATGGCTGACGTATATGGACATTGTCTAGAAAGATGGCGGAAGCTCCATTCTGCTGATGCACATGGACTTTAATCTGGAAAATGCACTGATGCACTACTCTGCTGATGCGCATGGACTCCGATCTAGAGGATTTGTTGATGCACAATTTTGAATATTTGGTAGATAGCTATCATGCGCATGTTGTTAGCATACATGGGTTTAGCTTGAATGGAACCTTTATCTCATGATGATCTAGAGGTTTTTTTCATATACCACCAAGGAATTGTGCATGGTTTTCAAAAATTCACTTTTGTTTTATGATTGTAACTTTTGGTTTTCTTCTTTTGTGTAGTATCTATGGTTCTGCCTACTTTGGATGAGGTCTTGTTTGGCTACTCCATTTGCCAGATGGGACTGGATTTTAATGAGGAGGTTGTCAACCTTATAAAGGCCGCCATCATAAGGGACCAGCCACCGGAAAGGATGGATCTGATTAAAGCACAAACTTTTGCCTTTCTCTAGCTGATGATGGAGAAGGGTAAGATTCAAATAGCCGATAGTGATGGCGCCTTCTATCTGAAGCGCTAGTTTCTTTTTGGGGATAGGCTGGCTTCTTATGAGGATAAGATTTTAAAGATAAATGACGACTGGTACTTCAACGCAAAGTACATTCGGTTGTATGTACCAAGGTCTGAGTGTTAACTGCCATTTTCATCCTTCAACTGCTTGGCCTCAAAGAGGCGGATGGATTGGGAACTGAGCCCAACTCAGGGGGCACTTGAGGGGTTCTTCAAGATTGACTCCAGTACTCATCAAAAGGATGTCTTCACCAACATACGAGATATGCTATCTTATTTTTTACGGGTGCTGTAGATTGGGAGTTTACTCTGCGATTTGCCTGCAAACACCTTTGCTTTCGGGATTCCACTTCCATAAATCATATGCTAGAGTCCTAGGTTTCGTATCCGAAGGGTAATTTTCGGGTTGAAGGCTGGTGTCATTACGAGCCTAAATGGCATGACCTGACCTTGTAGATATTGACCAAATATGAGAAAATCCTCAAGGAGCTAGGTTTGTACTATGCCATACAGACAACTAAGTTTGGTGTGGAGATGAACCAGCACATGTTCTTGGTTCTCCTTGAGCTGTACAACCCTCATACCGGGACGTTCTACAAACCCGAAGAAGCGATGGGCCTAGCCTTTCATGAGATGTATGTAGTCTCCAAGCTTCTTTGGGGTAGCGAGCCTTACGAGGAGTATGCTAACCAACGAGGAGCTCATCAGCTTGGAGGCGAAGGAGCCTAACATGATGAACATATATAAGGAATTGTTGTGCCATCATCGTGTATGCCTGTGAGTGGACAAGACGAGGGCTTCCTCCCATGTGACTGCTTAGAGGGATTATATTTTTATCCAGCATCACGATGCTCCAAGAAGATCCACATCACTACCCGTTCAGGTGCTACGCCTGAAGATATCATCACTTGGATGGCGGATCTAGGCGAAAAGATTCCTCAAGTGGATGCGAAAGGAGAGCCCTCCTCCAACACATACAATTATTTTTGGAATGACATGCATAAGATATCCACGAAGGCTGTATTGGCCGCTTATCTAAAGATATGGCTTCGAGACTGTGTATTCCCTGTGAGTTAGGCTCAGTCAAAAAAGTGACCCAAAACCTTATATTGCCTATTGTGAAGCTGGTTTTGGTCACCGCTTGGCTCTGCATCCCGCTATGGTCTGTAATCTTAATAGGGTTTTCATGAATTTGTGGAGAAGATCCTTCATCCGGAGGGAAAGAGTTGAATTTTGCCCAGTGGAGCTGCCCTACCATAATTTGATGGGTTGGTTGATTTTGCACCACCCGAATGTAATGAGTCCAGGTCTGGAAGAGGCCCTATTGATGGAGACGCTTTTATCCGTAGCTTCCGCAGAAGGAAGTGGTCCCATATCGGTATCCCCATGTGCCGAAAAGTTTTGTCCTATATGAAGGGATGGAACATTTTTAAGGTTTCTTTTTTTACTTGGTGTTTGAAGAAGATGAAGAGTTGGTGGACACAAGTGTTGATGCCTTCGATCTGCTGCCATGGGCATTCTGCTGGTTACAGTATATCCGACCTGTAGGATCGTTGAGCACCTCTAGAGGGGGGTGAATAGAGTGCGTGTGTGCAGCAGAATATAATCACCAATTAAAAAATAAACAATGGCAGATATGTAAGAGAAAGTAAATAAAGATAGAGAATTCAAACTCAGTGACACAACGATGTATACTGGTATCCCTCTGAGAGGACTAATCCAGTCTCGAGTACTCTTGCTCGATGTTAATCCACTATGGCACAAGCTTTAACTGAGAGCTTGCAATCTCTTACAACACCGTGCTTGGTGACAAGCGTACGACCAGCTTCACAACACCGTGCATGGTGACGAGCGCACGACCAGCTCCACAACAGAAAAGTTGTTGAAACTTGAACGACCTCTTTACAACTCTTGAGTAACTAAAAGACTCTAAATCAACTCAGATAGTACTGGCTTTTGGCTAAGAGATGTATAGGTGAGATTTGAAAATCTTAGATCATTTTGAAAACACTTGAGTAGTAGAGAAGAGAAGATGAAGAATGAATTGATGATTTGAAACGAAAAGTTCTTCTCTATTTATAGGTGTTTTCACCAACCGAACTCGGGCAGAACTCGGGCAGAGTTTGGGTGCAAATATCTCGCAAAGAGACGTTGCTCGCTGATTTGGAGGCAACAGAAGTTTGAATACAAACTTGACCGAACTCGGTCAGAGTTCGGACCGAACTCGGGCCGAACTCGGCTTGGAGTTCTGTCAGGAGATATTTGAAATTCTTTTGCAAAAACAGTTTTCAAACATGTTTTTGGTTATTTGTAAAATCATTTGAAAAGACTATTTTCGAAATATGTTTTTGAAATATTTGTAAACGAAAATACGAATGGTAAAAGTAGGCTTTTGAAATGAGGACAGTTTTAACCCTAAGCCAGTATTACCAAAATTGATTTTACAAAGTAATTCCTAGACTCAATAAAATATAAAATACAGAATAAAAATGAGAACTGAGTCTTCAGAAGATTTGATGATGTTGACGCTTTGATTGATGTGGTACATCGTCCGTTGAATATGATTTCATGAATCCTGAAATGGTTAGCAGCATTTTCTATATTTTGTGTATTGACTAAAGTGTATGTTGATTATCGAAATCGGATGTGACCATGGAATGGGCCAACAATCTCCCCCATTTTGATAATTGACAAACTTGAGTCTATACCAAAATATATTTATATCAAATAAAACAAAATATCAAAATACCTGAAAAAAATTTGTTTGGATTTGGAATTATCTCCGCTTTGGTATACTCTTTTTCTCCCCCTTCGTCAAGTAGTAAAATGAATAGGCTCCCCGGTAAATCGTGAAGTCAACAATAGAAAAGACAAGACAAAGTGAAGAAAAAAATAATCACAGCATAGACATATATGGAAACAACGAGAATAAAATGAACTATCTCATAATAAACTGAAATATCATAGAGGTTTCCACTAGAAAAAAATACAACTGATAATGTCTAACTAAACAGTTTAGACATAAAATAAAACTACTACATCAACTGCATCAACTAATCAAAATCAAAATGCACTATCCCATGGCTGAATCCACGTCACATCGTGGGGTCGTTCGCACCTGGAGGATCATGAGGAAAGTATGCTGTGGTCGGGTCGAAATACTGAAAAGTAACCTCATCAGTAAATCGAGGACCAGGGAAAGCCGGGTGAGGAAGGATGGTGACCGGATGGACTGGATCCTGAGCCAGGCTATAGTGAAGGTCAGCAATACTATTTCTCAGCACCTGGGCCTGAGAAATGTGCCTGAACTCTGAGTCCTGATGACGTTGCGTAGAGACCGCAACAAAATCATCGAAGCGCTGGAAGAAAGTCTGATCGAATCCTGGGGCAGGGGCCGGAGCAGGAGGAGCATCAGCTGCAGGGGCCTCAGCATCAGCAGCTGGAACAGGAGCAGCTCCAGGAGGTGCAAGAAATCGACGAGAACGAATCAGCTCAATAGGTGGAGAGGAGATGGCACACGTCTCAAGATCAATCTCGAAACGTCAAAAGATCGAAGCAAGGTGCATCGGATAAACTAGATTCCTACCTGCATTTTTGCAGTTAAGCATCCAGTTCATCATAGTTTTGGGAACGGAGAATGGAATGCCAAAGTGGATGTGATATAGAGCAGAATGTTCCAAAAAGGTAACTTCATCAGTAGATCCTTTCTTCGGAAGAAGAGCAGAAAATACCATACGATGAAGTTCATAAAATATTTGGTTCAGATGTTTGGAAAAAATTCTCCGGGGAGGAGGGTTAGGGTGACAGATTAATTCCCTAAAGGAAGCCAAAGTGACATCGGCAGGGAACTGAATGTGGTAGATGTCAACTAATGCATCACCAAGATCAGGAATATGAAAGTATTCGCTGATATCAGTGGCGCTAAATTCTAACTCTTGTCCAGCAATGCAAGAATAGAAATTACCGTTAGGTTTTACCTGCAGATTGCAGTAAAACATGCGAACGGCATTGTCATAAATGCTCTCTTGGACCTCGAAAAAATCGCGGTATCCAAGTTGGTCAAAGATTGGAGCATATTCAAAGAAAGTAGTAAAGTTAACGAAGGCTCCAGAGCAAATACGACGACTAGAGAAAGAATCAAACCAGAGATCCGAGAAGTCTTTGTAGGGAAACAAAGTAGAATCGTACTCTTCGGGATCTCTAGGTCTAGCTGGACTAAAAAGACTAGCAGGGATATAGTCAGAGGAAGAGGAAGCAACTTGGGAAGAGTTTCCTCTTTGACGCTTGGGGGCCATGAGGTGATGGATAGCAAATACCTTCAAAGAAAAAAGGAAGAAGAAGGAAGATGACCGCCCACTGGAACTCGTCAAACCCTTGCTAAAATAGAGGAGGAGAGGCTTCTAGTAGAAGAGGAGGGCTTTCCACGTTTTGGTGTGAAGAAAAAGTGGAAGAAAAGTTGGATTATAAAGCCTCTAGGGCCGGCTGTTCGGTTCTGGAAGTTACCACAGTGCCGACCGAACTCGGTCCGAATTCGGTCCGAACTCGGTCAGAGTTCGGGCCGAGTTCGGCCACTTGCATTCCCGAGACTGTCAAAGCAGTCAGGTAAATAAAAGTTGTAATTAATAACGTTTGACTGGTTTATTAAATAACTGCTGTTATTTTCAGGTTAACTATAGGGGTTGTCCCAGCTAACGGAGGTTCACCGGGGAACTCTTAAATACCGCTTCGCTTCGACCGTAGCCGTGGTGACAAACATACCCTTTGTAAGTTTGTCCCCAAAAATAATTTTTGTTAAATAATAAATTATTAAGTCATAAATACAGTTTTAATTACCATATGCATTATGAGTCCGAGAATTTAAGAATGTCGAGCTCACGCCTCAAGATGTTAAAACGGTCTTCAGCCAATGGTTTAGTGAATATATCTGCTAGTTGATGAACAGTATCAATAAATTCTAAGCAAATATCCCCGTGTTGTTGATGATCACGAAGAAAATGATGTCTAACTTCTATGTGTTTTGTGCGTGAATGACAAACAGGGTTCTTAGTCAGATTAATTGTACTAGTGTTATCACAATAAATAGGAACATTTATATAGTGCAGATTGTAGTCCTCTAAGGTTTGCTTCATCCACAAAATCTGAGCACAACAACGTCCTGCGGCGATATATTCAGCCTCAGTTGTTGATAATGCTACTGAATTTTGTTTCTTGCTAAACCAAGAGACTAAGGCCTTTCCCAAGAAATGACACGTGCCACTGGTACTTTTACGGTCCACTTTGCATCCAGCAAAATCCGCATCCGAGTAACCTATAAGGTCAAAGGATTTGGTTTTGGGATACCATAAGCCAACTGTAGAAGTTCCTTTAAGGTATCGGAAGATACGCTTAATAGCACTAAGATGTGATTCCTTACGGTTTGCCTGATAACGTGCACATATGAAAACGCTAAACATAATATCAGGGCGACTAGCAGTTAAATATAATAAACTACCAATCATACCTCGATACTTATGCTGATCGACAGGTTTGCCACTTTCATCAGCATCAAGCTTTGTAGATGTTGCCATAGGAGTCCCGATTGGCTTTACATTCTCGAAGTCGTACTTTTTCAGTATGTCCTTCGTGTACTTGGCTTGGTTGATGAATGTTCCGTTCGAGTGTTGTTTGATTTGCAGTCCTAGGAAGAAGTTCAGCTCTCCCATCATACTCATCTCAAACTCACTCTGCATACACTTGGCAAAATCTTGACAGTGTTGTTCATTAGTAGAACCAAATATAATGTCATCTACATAGATTTGCACTAGAAGAATGTCATCATTCATGGATTTAATAAATAAAGTAGTATCAATCTTACCTTTTAAAAATCCATTATCAAGTAAGAAGGCGCTTAGGCGTTCATACCAAGCATGAGGTGCTTGTTTGAGTCCATAAAGTGCTTTCTTAAGCTTGAAGACGTGATCAGGTTTTTGAAAATCTTTAAAACCAGGGGGTTGTTTCACAAAAACCTCTTCTTTCAAAAATTTATTTAAAAATACGCTTTTTACGTCCATTTGAAAAAGTTTGAAAGCATTAAAACATGCAAATGCGCAAAACATGCGAATGGCTTCTAGTCTAGCAACAGGAGTATAGGTCTCATCATAATCAATTCCTTCTTCTTGATTATAACCTTGTGCAACTAGACGTGCTTTGTTGCGTAGAACTTGTCCATCTTCACTGTGTTTATTTCGGAACACCCATTTGGTATCAATTATCGATTGACCAATAGGTTTAGGAACGAGTTCCCAAACTTGGTTTCTCTCAAATTGATTAAGTTCCTCTTGCATGGCAGAAATCCAAAATTCAGCAGAAAAAGCTTCATCAACATTTTTAGGTTCTATTTGTGAAATAAAAGCAACATTTGCTACTATATCAGAATCTTTAAGAGATGAACGTGTACTTACACCTTTGGATACATCACCTATAATGAGAGTTTCTGGATGATCTGGCTTGAATCTCAATGATTCAAATCTTTGGGCCATACCTTTCACAAGGCTCTTCTCAGTTCCTGCATCTTCGAAACTTTTATCAGTTCTTGCCTCTTAGGTAGGATCTTTCTCAGAACTCTTCTTAGCCTTTTTAAGTGCATCTTCATCATCACTGTCGCTAGATTGTGACTATTCAACTCATCAAAGGTAACATTAATACTTTCTTCAACAATTATAGATCTTTTATTGAAAATTCTATATCCCTTACTCTTAGCAGCATATCCGAGAAATATCCCGTCATCTTCTTTGGAGTCGAACTTTCCCAAGTTATCCTTGGTGTTCAGGATGAAACAGCGACAACCAAAACTTTAAAATAAGAAATGTTTGGAATTCTTCCAAACCAAAGCTCATATGGTGTTTTCTTCGAGATTGGTCGAATTAACACCCTATTTAAAATATGACAGGCTGTACTAACAGCTTCTGCCCAAAAATATTTAGGAAGATTATGCTGATTAAGCATGACTCTAGCCATTTCGCTTAGAGTTCGGTTCTTCCGCTCCACAATACCATTCTGTTGGGGAGTTCTAGGACAAGAAAATTCGTGGTAATATCCACCATCATCACAAAAATTTTTGAAATCAGAATTTTTGAATTTGCCACCATGATCACTTCGGATACGAGTAATCATGAAGCCTTTTTCGTTTTGTACCTTTTTACAAAATATCTAAAATTCAAAAATAGCATCACTTTTGTTAGATAAAAAGTAAACCCAAGTAAATCGAGAGAAATCATCAACAATAACAAAAGCATAGAGTTTACCGCCAAGACTAGCGACTCTACTAGGACCAAATAAATCCATATGAATCAACTACAAAGGTCTCGAAGTACTTACAGCGTTGATGGATTTAAACGTAGACCTATGTGCTTTGTTCTTTTCACAGTCAGCACATACCATATCTCTCTTGAATAGAATCTCAGGGAGTCCTTTTACCAACTTCTTTGTATTCAGACGTGAGATAGTATCCATATTTGCATGTCCTAGTCTCATGTGCTATAGCCAGCTTTCATCTTGATTGGCTACTAGGCACCTTCCTGCATTATTAGTATTCTCCAAAAAGAAAACATAAATGTTGTCTTCTCTAATCCCTTTATATACGGGATCACCAGATGACATATCATATATGGTACATTTATCTTTCACAAAATTGATACCATAACCATTATCTGCCAAATGACTTATGCTCAATAGGTTATGTTTCAATTCAGTTACTAGACAAACATCCTTTATTATTGGATAAGGAGAAATACCTACAGTACCATTACCTATAATATCACCTCTCAAGTTATTTCCGAAGAAGATGTATCCTTCTTTCTTCATCGATAGCGTAGCGAATAAGGATGCATCACCAGTCATGTGTCACGAACATCCGCTATCGAGGATCCATTTGCTTCTAGCATGAGAGGGTTGAGGGTCCACCTACAAAACAAGTAGATGAATCCTTTGGTACCCATTTTCTGAAGGGTCCATACTGATTAGTTTTAGGTCTCCAGACTAAAGTTTGATTGTCAACAAGCTTTCTTGCTAAACAATACTGTGATATGTGTCCGTGTGTACCACAATAAGTACAAGTCAGTTTGGAACCAGATGTGGTTGAAACTGTGTTCACATGCTTGTTTGGTTTCTTGGGGAACCTATAAGTGAAAGCATGATGATACTCGTGTTTCTTCTGTGCTTTCTTATTTTTAGTCCTCTTAGGTGTATGCTTTGCATTAGGACTAAAATTAGGCTGTGTCACAGGCATTTCCTGTTTGCCTAACTTGATTTCTAACTTTTTAGAAATTGCAATAGACTCTTCATATTTAGCAGTCATAACTGAGAGTCTCTGTTCTGTTACTAAGTGTATCTTTTTCTCTGTGTCATACAACTTTTGCATCTTACCATAATCTCTTTCTTTCTTTTGAATAGTGAGGATAGCCTCATGATAGTCTACCTTGAGTTTGGCTATCTCTTCCGTGTTACCGGTAGTAGATGTCTCTTTAATATCTTGAATAAGATTGGACAATCTAGCTAACTCGGTTGTGTATGCCTTAATCTCTTTTCGAGATTGCTTATACTTGTCAAGCACATTTTTGTGTTCTTCAAGTAAATCGCTAAAGGCATTTTCTAACTCATCGAAAGTAAATTCATCATATAGAGGGTTTGAAGATACCTTATCAAATGCCATAAGATAGACATTTGCATTGCCGCAGGGTCTATCCTCTTCTTCAGAATCACTGGCATCACTTTCATGCCAGATACTTGTGTTGGCATACTTTCGACCAGTTGTAGCTTTTCTGCTTGATCTTGATCTGTCATATGGACTGCTCTTTTTGGTGGTTGGACAGTCCTTCTTCATGTGCCCTGACTTCTTACATCCAAAGCATATGGTTTCATCTTCATTGCTTTCTTGGACATCTTTCTTCTTTCTGCTTGTAAACTTTAGGTACTTTCTGAAGTTCTTCACAAGTAGGGCTTGTTCATCACCACTTGATGATTCTTCATCGGAATCGTTGTATATAGGTTTTCTTGCTTGAGCTTTGAAGGCAATTGTTTTCTCCTTTGGTGTTGCTTCTTCAAAATCTTGCAAGTCGAGTTCATGGGTCATGAGCTTGCCCATCAAAGTTTCCAACGACATTGTGGTGAGGTCATTTCCTTCAATAATTGCTGTGGCTTTTAGATTCCAGTTCTTTGTTAGAGCCCGCAGCACCTTTCTAATCTTCTCGTGATTGCTGTAATCCTTACCAAGAGATTGCAAAGGATTAGTTATATCAAGGAAACGAGTAAACATCTGTGTAATTGACTCACCGGGTTTCATCTTAAAAGATTCATATTCCTGAGTCAGTCTACTAATTTTGGATTCTTTCACTTGGGAAGTCCCTTCATGGGTTACCTCAAGGAGTTTCCAAATTTTGTGAGACGTCTTGCAGGTTGAAACTCTGTTGAACTCAGTTTTGTCAATTGCACAGAATAGTGCATTGATGGCTCGAGCATCAAGACTAGCCTTTGCTTTTTCAGCATCGGTGTACTTGTCATGCGGCTTTTTCATAAGAATACCTTCAACCACTGTGGGTGGTGGTTTCTTATACCCATCAATCACTATTGACTAAAGATCAAAATCTAGAGATTTTAGAAAGAAGGTCATTCATGTTTTCCAGCATGTGTAATTTGTTCCATCAAATAGGGGAGGTCTATTTGTGGATTGCCCTTCACCGTTAAATATAGATTTCACGGCTGCCATATATATACTCTCTAGGGTATGTTATATAAGAATATAACCTGCTCTGATACCAATTGTAGGATCGTTGAGCACCTCTAGAGGGGGGTGAATAGAGTGCGTGTGTGCAGCGGAATATAATCACCAATTAAAAAATAAACAATGGCAGATATGTAAGAGACAGTAAATAAAGATAGAGAATTCAAACTCAGTGACACAGCGATGTATACTGGTATCCCTCTGAGAGGACTAATCCAGTCTCGAGTACTATTGCTCGATGTTAATCCACTATGGCACAAGCTTTAACTGAGAGCTTGCAATCTCTTACAACACCGTGCTTGGTGACAAGCGCACGACCAGCTTCACAACACCGTGCTTGGTGACGAGCGCACGACCAGCTCCACAACAGAAAAGTTGTTGAAACTTGAATGACCTCTTTACAACTCTTGAGTAACCAAAAGACTCTAAATCAACTCAGATAGTACTGGCTTTTGGCTAAGAGATGTGTAGGTGAGATTTGAAAATCTTAGATCATTTTGAAAACACTTGAGTAGTAGAGAAGAGAAGATGAAGAATGAATTGATGATTTGAAACGAAAAGTTCTTCTCTATTTATAGGTGTTTTTACCAACCGAACTCGGGCAGAGTTCGGGTGCAAATATCTCGCAAAGAGACGTTGCTCGCTGATTTGGAGGCAACAGAAGTTTGAATACAAACTTGACCGAACTCGGGCCGAACTCGGCTTGGAGTTCTGTCAGGAGATATTTGAAATTTTTTTGCAAAAACAGTTTTCAAACATGTTTTTGGTTATTTGTAAAATCATTTGAAAAGACTATTTTCGAAATATGTTTTTGAAATATTTGTAAACGAAAATAGGAATGGTAAAAGTAGGCTTTTGAAATGAGGACAGTTTTAACCCTAAGCCAGTATTACCAAAATTGATTTTAGAAAGTAATTCCTAGACTCAATAAAATATAAAATACAGAATAAAAATGAGAACTGAGTCTTCAGAAGATTTGATGATGTTGACGCTTTGATTGATGTGGTACATCGTCCGTTGAATATGATTTCATGAATCCTGAAATAATTAGCAGCATTTTCTATATTTTGTGTATTGACTAAAGTGTATGTTGATTATCGAAATCGGGTGTGACCATGGAATGGGCCAACACGACCCTTATGTAGAAGCATGGAAAATATTGGGTTCATGTGGGTCACAATTTGCCGCATAAGTACTTTGGGCCAAACTGGTCCTCATAAAGGAGAGCCGCATGACAGATTCAGCACCCTATGCGGCCCGTTTGTAACTAGACTGATTCGAGCCGCAGAAGAAAGATATGCGGCCAAGTTGGTAAGTCCGTCTGATAAAGCTGACAAATTCTGTCAAAGTCGACAAAAATGACAGCTTTGACAAAAAGATAAGACATTATCAGATAAAGTCATGCGGCCAGAAGGATTGCTACCCGAGCCGCATAAAACTTATGTGGCTCAACCTACGCATCCCTAAAGTTTCTGAGCTTCTTGCGGCCAAGGGTGACTGTAACCTAAGCCACATGAGCTTTATGCGGCCCAGAAATACAAAATCTATGCGGTTCAATAGTCCTTAAGCTACATGCGGACTAAGGAAGACTGCGACCTAAGCCGCATAAGTCTTATGTGACCCAACATGGCCGAAACCTGAGAGACTCATACGGCTCAAAATGATTCCTATCCTACGATAGGACACGTGGCAGGCTGACCAAGTCTCAACCACCCAGATTTGTTGCAACAAAATTCCAACAAATCGCTAGATGGCAGCCAAAGAGAGGGTCTTTACGTGCTGATTAGCCACGTGGCCACGAGCCATCTATGCGGCTCAAAACACATATCACTATAAATAGCAGGGTGCCACACTCCTGCAAAAGGCTAGCAACCTTCGAAAGACAATTTCTTCAAAAGCTAAAGACTGCATCGGATAGTCCAAGGAATAAGGCAGAGTTGATATACTTTCCCGAGCCTCCACCATCACTCCCCAGAATCAAAAACTAAACAATTGTACTTAGATTGTTTCTTAGGATTTCTTTTGAGGGTCTTTTTGGTACAAGCGAGTTTGCAATCAATTTCAGTGTTTCTGATACTGTCTTTGATATTTAATGGCAAACACGATGGCGACTCTGCTGGGGACGTCCTTCTCCTCTGATGAGAAGCTGGTGATGCAATCTGACACATCCAAGTTCGGCTCTACGCTGCAAATGCATGTGGTTTGTTTTGACTAACAAGCCTTCAAAGAAATGCTCTCTGAAGGGAGTGCTAGCCCGTCACAGAAGCGAGCCAACCCAAAGAGAACTCGCAGGACGTCGACGCGTAAAACTGTTGCCCCCGACCAAGTTCTCGAAGAAGCTCCTTCTGCGGCCCAAGATGGTGATTGAAGCTCTCCTGCGGGTTTGCTTTCGACCGCAGTGGAACCCACTATCCCCAAATCCAGCAAAGAAAAATACTACGATGTTGAGTTGTTGGGGGCACAAGAAAATTCCATACGAACAAAGAAAAGGCCGCATAAGAGAGATTTGCAGTCTGTCCATACGGCAGCCAACTCTGGCCGTAGACAGACGTCCCATACGGCTGCCAACTCTGACCGCATGAAGATAGCTCATGCGGCAGCCAACTCTGCCGTAGACAGACGTCCCATACGGCTGCCAACTCTGACCGCATGAAGATAGCTCATGCGGCAGCCAACTCTAGCCACAGAAAGATAGCCCATACGACAGCCAACTCTGGCCGCAAAAACATGGCCCATGCGACAGCCAACTCTGGCCGCCAGAAGATGGCCCATGCGGCAGCCAATCCTGGCCATAGACAGAGTGTCTCATACGGCCCTATCAGAAGCTCTGTGTTCGACCGTCTCTCATGCGGACCCGACTCCATGCGACCCATTGAGAATGTGGAATATTCTAATCAGGACCCTTCCTACTATGCGCCTTCAGGCGCTAAGTTGAAGAAGTCCAGGACAGTATGGGCCCAACAAGCCCAGTCAACTGTCCAAGCTACAGACCGTCAGCGGGCACCGTTAAATGTTATACGGGCTCCTTTTGGAATGTTGTATAGAAACACACGTATCCAGTCCTCCAGGGCTAACGGACAGGGTGGGTCTTTAAAGTCTTCCTCCAACGATCGAGAGCAAGTACTTTTACTAGCATCAGATCAGAAAGCAAACAAACCTACGCACCTGTGTGCTCCAAATACCCGAGTCCACAAGTTTGGTGGAAAGGTAGATCAGCCTGCTATCGACTTGTGTGAGGTGATTACTCACAAACGCAAAGAGGCAACCTTGGCATACGATGTAAGCCCCTGCTTTTCAAATTTCATTTTAATTAGTATTAATTAATTTTTAATGTCATTTATAGCCATAAAATAATTATTTGGATTTTTAGGAATTTTCTATAATTTTTAAATAATTTTTAATTGAGTTTTAATACTAAAAATATCAATATGTAATTTTCTAAATTGTTTTGATATCATTCTGTAATTTTTAGATTTGTTTTTATATTAGTTTGTAATTAGTGAAATGTTTTCAAATGAGGAATGCAAATTCTATTTTGCATTTAGCCACTGTTGGGGCCTATGTGTAAATACCTAATCTAGGAGGGCCTAACTGCTAACCTACCCAACACCCCCTCCCCCACGACCACACTCTCTCTTCTCACCCCCTCCGCTGACCGACGACCGCCAGCGCGCCCTGCCCCCGTCATTTTCGGCTGCCCCCGACCGCCTGAACCCCACTATAAAACTCCCCTCACTCTCCTCAGCCCAACCCCCATCACCCCGACCACCATCGACGCCCTACCTCCGCCTTTCCCCCACAAAAACCCTAACCGAAACCCTAACTCCGGCGAGTCCCCGTCCAGCCCTACCATCGACATCCACCGCCCCCAACCACCGTCATCAGAAGCGCCGCGACGAAACGACCCCAGCGCCACCCGAGCGTCGCCTCGCCGACGCCTCCACCGCCGGCCAGCACTCTCGAACCCCCCCGACTAGTTGGACACGTGAGTAGCAGTGCTTTTTGTGTCGTGTGTGTCTCGTGTTGGGTATGGGTTGTTCATCGTGTCCTGGCGAGCACGAGTGTGGACCTGGACACGTGAAACTCGTGTCGTACGTATCGTGCTGAGTGTGGATACAAGACACCTGTGTCCCTAACTGTCAGGACACAGGACAGTGTTTATTTTTTTTTTTATCTTTTAACATTCAAAACCTAAATAAAATTAACCTAAACCTAACCCCTAACACAGAGCTCGGGCTGACCCCTTGTCCAGCCCGACCCGACTAAACCCCCCCCCCCCCCGCGCGTTCTTTGGCTCGGGTTCGAGCCCCCCTTTACTTCTTTGTTGTTTTCTTTTTCTTTTCTTTTTCTTTTTCTGTTATATATATATATATATATATATATATATATATATATATATATATATATATATATATATATATATATTTATATATAAGTGTGTATATATATATATATATTAGTATATATATATGTATATACTGTATTTTTGGCAGTATATTATATATGTATATATAATTTTATAGTTAGTAAATTTATATATATATATATATATATATATATATATATATATATATTTTTATTTATATACATATATTATATATGTATATATTTTCATGTGTATATATTACTATATATATATTAATATATATTTGTATAAAATGTTTGTATATGTATATATACTTTATAAATTAAGTATTTTTCTTATACATAGGTATATGTACTTTTTACATATGTATGTATATATTCACTATGCATAACTTCACCTTATTAAAATAATAATATTTATTTTGCATTTTTACCAAATTGTATTTTAGTGTATTTAAATTACTGCAACCATTTGGTGTCTAAGCCTAGCATGAGTTTTTGGGCCCAAATGTGTTTTCACACATTCAAGACCTGTACAAGTCATATTGGACTTGATTCATGGCCTTGGGTCCTATATTAGAACTTTGGTTCAAATTATATACATGGACAAAATATGCAGATAATTAATTAATTAATTTCAATTGTGTGCAATGCTGTTTTTGGATTTCTGAAAATACTTAAAGTACTGTTAAAATTCTGGAAAAATAGTATTTAGATACTATGTTACTCTAGCTAATTTAGTATAATTTTTGTAGTATTTAAATTACAGTTTTGCCACTAGTTTGGCTTGTGGAACCAAAACTCATTTTCTGTATACTTAGGAAAACTGATTTTTATAAAATACTTGTACTGGTTAATAAATTCCAGAAAAATTATAATTAATTTCTATTATTAACAAGGATCACTTTGGTACTTTACTTTAAGTAAAACTAGGCTTTTGGTCTATCTCAAATATTGTTAAAACATAATGATCATTTGATTTATTTATTGATTAATTTTGACTTGTAACTTTTTGTATTATTTTGAGTCTTAGCCGTGTTGAACCCCACCCCTCACTAGTGTAAAGACCCTAGAAAATTAGTTAAAGTAGTGTGTCACCCCACATTGGCCTCCTATGCTAAAATTATCATTTTTGGCTAGGTGCCCAGTCACAAGTCATGTTTCACAGATTAGTGTCTTAGCAATTTAGCTTAGTATTAAAACTAAGTTATTGCTTTTACTTCTACAGTGACGAGTTACCGGACATCCATAGCACTTTTATCGCAGCTTGTTTTGCTTTGCTTTGCTAGAGACAAGTACTTTCTACAAACTTTACACACTGTTACATATATGAACTGCTAATCCAACCATGTTAAATGCTGATCCTTGGGGTAGCAAGTTAAAATATCACATGTTGTACTTTCTATTACTACCATGCTTAGAACAGTCTTGATGTATCTCTCACATGATTAGAATATGGTTTATGGGGAAACTGATAGTAGTGTACGTGATCATGACCCCCCTATAGTAGCGAGAGAGGTCGCATTTTATATGCATACCTTGCCGCAGGCCATTATCCCGCATTTCTTTACGGATGTACACCTATGCTTGTTAACTTGTACGTATGTATATTTTATTTACATGTACCACAGTATATTGTACATCTATTGACCGATCACGTACTTGCTACAGTTTTAAACATTACATATACATCTGTCTCTACGACATATGTGTCCTTGACATGATAGACTACGTGATGCCATGCTTTCCAGTTATTCCTACTATGTTCATTTCTATGTTTCATATGCTAGTTTGTAAGATTCAGTACTTGCTCCCGTCCTGACAGGATAACGTTGTAGGTGTCCTTACTGAGGAGGAGTTACTCTGCGACACATACTATGGAGTTACTGCCGAGGACCCGGCTTTGCTTTACGAGGATGTTCCTGCAGGGAACCTCGCCTAGTTGTCTTTTGCTTTAGACAGTTTGAGAGTAGTCATGTATTAGGCTACATACTTTGTAACTGGACATGTATCCAGTTTTATATTTCAGACTTGTACTTTGGACATTTTACTATATGATACGACTTTTGTGTTTGGAGCATTTATGACTTTATTTCACTTATAGAACTGTTAGCACATTTAGTCTTATCCTGTTGTCTTTAGAACAGCTTACTACGTTTTATCTCAAGCGTAGGCTGGGCATGACTCGACCTGGCCCAATAATTTGGGTAGCGGGTCGTGACATGTTTTTAGTGGTGGCCCATGCAGGTCCTGACTAAACTGTTTGGTTACATTATTGTACCATGCATGCCTGCAATTAGGAACTTAAGGTAATTAGACAACATTAGGAATGACGCTTAGAACACCTAGAGGAATGCTAGGATTGCAACATAGGAAGTACATCACATGTTTGCTATTATAATTAGATTTCCTTGCATATGATTACTTACTTTAAATAAGTCCTTATAAGTCCTTTTATTTTGTAATTTAGATGGTGCTTACACGTTCATCCCAGTATGTTACCCCCGAGAATGGGGCCCTCCTTATCCAGTCAGCTGACCAGTCGACTGATACACCTCCACCTACCACATTCCCCCACTCCACAAATCCACAAACCCATATACCACAACCACCTTCCACATCCCAGTCCCAGCAGGCCCCGATACTTCCACCACCCCCTATCACTATACCTACCCAGGCTTCCGTCACACTCGACGGGAACCAGCTGCTCACACTGATTCAGGGGTTTCTAACAACCCATCAGGAGCAGACTACCCTACTCCGCCAGAGCATGGAGCGTTCTGAGGGACGTCCCGTGGTCCCACCACATGTAGAACTACGGCAGAGAGCGAGGACGATCAAGGACTTCATGGGTCTGAATCCCAAGGAGTTCTCAGGGACTGAGGGCATAGTAGTAGCAGATGACTGGCTAGATTCGGTAGAGAGGAAGCTTCTGGGAGTTAGGATACCGGATGACCTCCAGGTCGAGGCAGCAGAATTTCTGCTGATAGACTTAGCAGGAGTCTGGTTCCGGAATGAGCCGTTGTTTACGAGAGGAAGAGCCACTTGGGATCAGTTCAAGACCCAGTTCAAGAAGAAATTCTTCTCAACCACTGCTAGAGTAGCCATGGGGCTACGATTCCAGAACATCCAGCAGGGGAACCGTTATGTTGATGACTATGAGGCAGAGTTTAGTCGCCTGAGCCGTTTTGCTCCTAGTCTGGTTGTAGATCCAGAGGAGATGGCCCGTAGGTTTTGCCATGGTCTAGTTCCAGACATTGGCATTCTTATAGTAGCGAACGGTACGACTGACTATTACCATAGCCTAGAGTTGGCCCAGAGCATTGAGGAGCGTCTTCTGTCTAGCAAGAGGCCGGCTTCTGTACACCATGAGGGACCGTCCAAACGTCAGGCTTTTCAGCAGAGAGCACCGACGCCACCCCAGCAGACTTACCGTCCCCCTACATCACATCATCAGACCCCGCCAGTTCGAGCCCCGGGACCCCGACAGCAGCAGAGGGGAGCTATATGTCCTTTCTACGGAAGACCAGGGCACGACAGCTCCATTTGCAGGAAGAAGTTGAAGCAGTTCTTAGACTGTGGGTCTGCCACCCATCAAATTCGGGACTGCCCAGTAGCGAAGCCTAGAGGACCACTCCCGACTTAGCAGCAGAGGTTTGGGCAGCATCTGCAGCAGCAGAAGGGACCTCACGGGAAGGTTTATAGCCTAGCCCTTGAGCCGGAGCAGGTTTCAGAGCCCGATTACTTAGCTGACATCATCACAGGTCATGTTTATTTGCATACTTTTCTAGCTGTATGTTTGTTTGATTCTGGTGCATCTCATAGCTTTCTATCATTAGAGTTTATGTATAAACACCATCTAGTAGCTACACCTACTACGGAGATTAGTAGAGTGATGACGGGAGGAGGACCAGTGCCTATTAGATCTATCTATAGATGTTCTATTTTTATAGCCGGGAGAGAGTTCAGGGGACGATTCTTTGTGATGCCACTCTCCGGTTATGATATCATATTGGGGATGGACTGGCTTAGCTATGCCCATGCATCTATAGATTGTTATGAGGGTAGTATTTTGTTCTGTCCCCTAGGCACAGCACCATTCGGTGTCAGGAGGACAGGGCCGAAGATCAGCCTAGAGCCGAACTGTTGTGCGACAGTTGGGGATGCAGCACCGCCACACCCTATCATTAGGGAGTTTATAGATGTATTCCCAGAGGATCTTCCAGGGCTTCCGCCTGACAGAGATGTGGAGTTCACCATAGATTTAGTGCCGGGTTCATCACCAGTATCCCGGGCTTGCTATAGAGTGAATCCCAAGGAGGCAGTAGAGATGAAAGAGCAGATTGATGACGTGTTGAAAAAGGGTCTCATTCGATCCAGTGAGCGCCAGTTCTCTTTGTGCCTAAGAAGGATGGTACAGTCCGGTTATGTATTGACTACCGGGCCTTGAATGCCATCACCATCAAGAACAAATATCCTCTGCCCAGGATAGATGATTTGTTAGACCAGTTGAGCGGGGCGATGGTGTTTTCCAGGATAGACTTGAGATCCGGGTACCACCAGGTGAAGGTTAGGGCAGCAGACATCCAGAAGACGGCGTTCAACACGAAGTACGGGCAGTACGAGTTTCTGGTAATGCCATTTGGTCTCACAAATGTGCCAGCTGTCTTTATGAACTTAATGAATAAGACATTTCATCGGTATCTGGATAAGTTCGTCGTAGTGTTTATCGATGACATCCTGATATACTCGAAGACGCCAGAGGAGCATGCAGAGCACTTGCGGATAGTTTTGGGGATTTTGAGGCAGGAGAGATTGTTTGCCAAATTGCCGAAGTGCGAGTTCTTTTTAGACTGAGTGGAGTTTCTCGGCCATGTAGTCACTGGAGATGGAATCTCGGTAGATCCCAGGAAGATTGCTACAGTTGAGACATGGAAGGCTCCGACGTCAGTTTCAGAGATCAGGAGCTTTCTGGGTTTAGCAGGCTATTATAGAAAGTTCATCCAGACTTTATTAGGATAGCTGAACCCATGACGAAGCTGACGCGGAAGGATACAGAGTACATCTGGTCAGAGGACTGCCAGGCACCGTTTGAGGAGCTGAAGAGGAGGCTGACGACCGCTCCAGTTCTGACTTTACCTTCAGGTTCTAGTGGTTTCACCATATACAGTGATGCTTCTGGGAATGGGCTAGGATGTGTCCTACAGCAGCATGGGAAAGTGATTACTTATGCATCTAGGCAATTACGGACTCATGAGAGGAATTATCCTACCCATGACCTAGAGTTAGCTGCGGTGATCTTTGCACTCAAGTTATAGAAACATTACTTATACGGAGAGCGTGTGGAGATCTTTACTGACCACAGAAGCTTGAAGTATGTGTTCACGCAGAAAGAGCTGAACATGAGGCAAAGACGATGGTTTGAGTTGATGAAGGACTTCGACATCGATTTACAGTATCATCCCGAGAAGGCAAATGTGGTGGCGGATGCGCTGAGCAGGCATCCGATGGCATGGTACCTGATGATTGATCGACATTTGCGAGAGGATCTGGAGAAGCTCGGTATCGAGCTAGTTCGGCCAGGATCAGTGATACAGATGATGGCGCTTGACATTCAGTCAGGTTTGATGGAGCAGATTAGGGAGGCACAGTCTACAGATGAGAGCCTTCGCAGACTTCGAGCCCAAGTGTTAGCTGGATTGCTGGATGACTTCACGATAGCAGAGGATGGATCCTTGAGGCATGGCAGCCGATTGTGCGTGCCAAAGGGAGAGCTAGTAGAGGCAGTCTTACAGGAGGCGCACCGATCGAGATATTCTATTCACCCTGGTGCTAACAAGATGTACCATAACTTGCGAAAACATCTTTGGTGGCACGGAATAAAGAGGGATGTATCACGTTTTATCTCGAGATGCCTAGTTTGCCAGCAGGTCAAGACGGAGCGCCAGAGGCAAGCTGGTTTGTTGCAGCCGTTACCCATTCCCGCGTGGAAGTGGGAACATATTACGATGGACTTCATCTCAGGGCTTCCTCGTTCCCAAGGAGAAAAGGATGCCATTTGGGTCATCGTAGACAGGCTGACAAAGTGTGTGCACTTCATACCCTTCAAGGTGGGGCTTTCTACCGAGAAGTTGGTAGAGCTATACATGCAGCAGATAGTTCGCCTACATGGAGTGCCAGTGAGCATCGTATCAGACAGAGATAGCAGATTTACATCCCACTACTGGAGGAGCTTGCAGGAGGAGTTGGGCAGTAGGCTCAAGTTCAGTACGGCATACCACCCGCAGACAGATGGGCAGTCCGAGAGGACGATATAGACAGTGGAGGATATTCTGAGGACCTGCCTGCTGGACTTCGGAGGATCATGGGAGAGCCATCTGCACTTGGTAGAGTTTTCATACAACAACAGCTACCAGGCCAGTATTGTTATGTCTCCTTTCGAGGCACTATATGGACGACGATGCTGCACACCGCTCTTTTGGGATGATGTTGGAGACAGAGTTATGCTTGGGCCAGAGATGATTATGGATGCAGCAGAGAAAGTCAGGATGATCAAAGACAGGCTCAGAGTAGCTCAGGATAGGCAAAAACACTGGGCTGATGCTAGTCGCAGGCCGATGGAGTTCGCAGACGGTGATATGGTGCTAGTGAAGATATCACCTACTAGAGGGATGATCCGGTTCAGACGAGGAGGGAAGCTGAGCCCCAGATACATCGGGCCATTCGAGATACTTGGCAGGATCGGAGAGGTAGCTTACAGGGTTGCACTTCCACCCAACCTAGCAGAAGTTCACGATGTCTTTCACGTATCTCAGCTGAGGAGATATGTTCCAGACCCCAGTCATGTGCTAGATCATTCAGAGTTGGAGGTCGGACCGAGCCTTACAGTTTCTGAGCAGCCAGTGGAGATATTGGACAGGAGAGAGAAGAGGCTGAGGAACAAGGTTATACCCCTAGTACGAGTAGCTTGGAGCCGTCACTCCCCAGGTGAATCTACTTGGGAGAGGGAGTCGAACATGAGAGAGAGATACCCTTACTTGTTCGATCCAACCGCTGCGAGGGAACCACCCGTTCTCGCTTGATACCTTAGAGGTTAGTTTCGATCGCAGCCTTAGTCATTTTGTTGCATTGCTTGCTATGTTAGAATATTGTAGGGTCTTCAATCCTTGTGAATTTTGAGGACGAAATTTTTCAAGGAAGGAAGACTTGTAAGCCCCTGTTTTTCAAATTTCATTTTAATTAGTGTTAATTAATTTTTAATGTCATTTATAGCCTTAAAATAATTATTAGGATTTTTAGGAATTTTTCTAGAATATTTAAATAATTTTTAAATGAGTTTTAATACTAAAAATATTAATATGTAATTTTCTAAATTGTTTTGATATCATTCTATAATTTTTAGATTTGTTTTTATATTAGTTTACAATTAGTGAAATGTTTTCAAATGAGGAATGCAAATTCTATTTTGTATTTAGCCACTGTTGGGGCCTATGTGTAAATACCTAATCTAGGAGGGCCTAACTGCTAACCTACCCAACACCCCCCCCCACGACCACACTCTCTCTCCTCACCCACTCCGCTGACCGACGACCGCCAGCGCGCCCTGCCTCCGCCATTTTCGGCAGCCCCCGACCGCCTCAACCCCACTATAAAACTCCCCTCACTCTCCTCAGCCCAACCCCCATCATCCTGACCACCATCGACGCCCTAGCTCCGCCTTTCCCCCACAAAAACCCTAACCGGAACCCTAACTCCAGCGAGTCCCCGTCCAGCCCCACCGTCGACATCCATCGTCCCCAACCGCCGTCATCAGAAGCGCCGCGACGAGACGACCCCAGCGCCACCCGAGCGCCGCCTCGCTGACGCATCCACCGCCGGCCAACACTCTCGAACCCCCCCCCCCCGACTAGTTGGACACGTGAGTAGCAGTGCTTTTTGTGTCGTGTGTGTCTCATGTTGGGCATGGGTTGTTCGTCGTGTCCTGGCGAGCACGAGTGTGGACCTGGACACGTAAAACTCGTGTCGTGCGTATCGTGCTGAGTGTGGATACAAGACACCTGTGTCCCTAACTGTCAGGACACAGGACTGTGTTTATTTTTTTTTATCTTTTAACATTCAAAACCTAAATAAAATTAACCTAAACCTAACCCCTAACACAGAGCTCGGGCTGACCCCCTGGCCAGCCCGATCCGACTAACCCCCCCTTCCCCCCCCCCCCCCCCCCGCGCGTTCTTTGGCTCGGGTTCGAGCCCCCCTTTACTTCCCTGCTGTTTTCTTTTTCTTTTCTTTTTCTTTTTCTGTTTTATATATATATATTTGTATATATGTATATATATATATATATTAGTATATATATATTAGTATATACTATATTAGTATATATTAGTATATATATTAGTATAAAAAAAATATATATATATATATATATTAGTATATATATATGTATATACTATATTTTTGGCAGTATATTATATATGTATATATAATTTTATAGTTAGTAAATTTATATATATATATATATATATATATATATATATATATATATATATATATATATATATATATATATATATATATATATATATATATTTGTATTTATATACATATATTATATATGTATATATTTTCATGTGTATATATTATTATATATATATATATTAATATATATATGTATAAAATGTTTGTATATGTATATATACTTTAAAAATTAAGTATTTTCCTTATACATAGGTATATGTACTTTTTACATATGTATGTATATATTCACTATGCATAACTTCACCTTATTAAAATAATAATATTTATTTTGCATTTTTACCAAATTGTATTTTAGTGTATTTAAATTACTGCAACCATTTGGTGTCCAAGCCTAGCATGGGTTTTTGGGCCCAAATGTGTTTTCACACATTCAAGACCTGTACAAGTCATATTGGACTTGATTCATGGCCTTGGGTCCTGTATTTGAACTTTGGTTCAAATTATATACATGGACAAAATACGCAGATAATTAATTAATTAATTTCAATTGTGTGCAATGCTAATTTTGGATTTCTGAAAATACTTAAAGTACTGTTAAAATTCTAGAAAAATAGTATTTAGATACTATGTTACTCTAGCTAATTTAATATAATTTTTGTAGTATTTAAATTACAGTTTTGCCCCTAGTTTGGCTTGTGGAACGAAAACTCATTTTCTGTATACTCAGGAAAACTGATTTTTATAAAATACTTGTACTGGTTAATAAATTCCAGAAAAATTTATAATAAATTTCTATAATTAACAAGGATCACTTTGGTACTTTACTTTAAGTAAAACTAGGCTTTTTGTCTATCTCAAAAATTGTTAAAACACAATGATCATTTGATTTATTTATTGATTAATTTTGACTTGTAACTTTTTGTGTTATTTTGAGTTTTAGCCGTGTTGAACCCCACCCCTCACTAGTGTAAAGACCCTAGAAAGTTAGTTAAAGTAGTGTGTCACCCCACATTGGTCTCCTATGCTAAAATCATCATATTTGGCTAGGTGTCCAGTCACAAGTCGTGTTTCACAGATTAGTGTCTTAGCATTTTAGCTTAGTGTAAAAACTAAGTTATTGCTTTTACTTCTACAGTGACGAGTTACCGGACATCTATAGCACTTTTATCGTAGCTTGTTTTGCTTTGCTTTGCTAAAGGCAAGTACTTTCTACAAACTTTACACACTGTTACATAAATGAACTGCTAATCCAACCATGTTAAATGCTGATCCTTGGGGTAGCAAGTTAAAATATCACATATTATACTTTCCATTACTACTATGCTTAGAACAGTCTTGATGTATCTCTCACATGATTAGAATATAGGTTATGGGAAAACTAATAGTAGTGTACGTGATCATGACCCCCCTATAGTAGCGAGCGAGGTCGCATTTTATATGCATACCTTGCCGCAGGCCATTATCCCGCATTTCTGTACGGATGTACACCTATGCTTGTTAACTTGTACGTATGTACATTTCATTTACATGTACCACAGTACATTGTATATCTATTGACCGATCACGTACTTGCTACAGTTTTAAACATTACATATACATCTGTCTCTATGACATATGTGTCCTTGCCATGATAGACTATGTGATGCCATGCTTTCCAGTTATTCCTCCTATGTTCATTTCCATGTTTCATATGCTAGTTTGTTAGATTCAGTACTTGCTCCCGTCCTGACAGGATAACGTTGTAGGTGTCCTTACTGAGGAGGAGTTACTCTGCGACACATACTATGGAGTTACTGCCGAGGAGCCGGCTTTGCTTTACGAGGATGTTCCTGCAGGGAACCTCGCCTAGTTGTCTTTTGCTTTAGACAGTTTGAGAGTAGTCATGTATTAGGCTACATATTTTGTAACTGGACATGTATCCAGTTTTACATTTCAGACTTGTACTTTGGACATTTTACTATATGATACGACTTTTGTGTTTGGAGCATTTATGACTTTATTTCACTTATAGAACTGTTAGCACATTTAGTCTTATCATGTTGTCTTTAGAACAGCTTACTACGTTTTATCTCAAACGTAGGCTAGGCATGACTCGGCCTAGCCCAACAATTTGGGTAGCGGGTCGTGACATACGACGAGTCCCTCTCGGGACGTCTTTGCACCCAAGTCATCATCAACTGCTGCTGCGACAAGTCGGCAGCACCTGAAGATCGGCAGTCCATTTTCCAACGACTACAGCAGTCAGCACCTGTCCGACAACAACTCGAGAAACAGATACAAATTTCAGGAGACGAGGAGTTTCCTTTTGCCTCTTGTAATTTAACTCGAAAGGTTCCTCCTGGCAAGGGAAAAGAAGACAGGCTTTTCTAGCCCGACAATCTCAGCCAACACTGCAAAGAAACTCTCATCTGGAGGGTTGCTGCCGACAACCACATGGGGTGTCTATTTAGGCACTCGATCCAAAAAGAAGCTTCCAGCATCTAGGGGTGCACCTCCGGCATCCTTGGAAGTAGATGAAACTGGGGGTAGCAGTCCCCTCAATATATGCGACAACGCAGTGTACCAAGAATATACACAGGGGGTAGAGATTCCCCGAAATTACGCAACAGACTTGGACTTTCCTGTGAGCGACCACCCTCGCCAAAATGATGCGGCTTCCTGCACAGGGGGTAGCATCACTTCGGAGTCCAAGGAAGATGACATTTCAACATTCCCCGACGATTTCTCTGTACGAGAATACGACACGGAGAGCACCTCTGCTACGGTCCCTTCCACCTCTACCCATGTACGGATAGTCTTTATGGCTGACGATGATCAGTAAGCGCCTACTGACCGACAATATCTAGAAGTACTTGAAGCCATGCTCTTGCCCTTGGTCAAGTCAGAAGACGAATTCAAAGCTGCCTTGCCAACTCGACCAGCTAGAACGCCCGGACAAACAAGCTTGGGACCCGCAGTCAACGCGGACTCTAACACGACCGTCCCTCCTTTAGATGATGATCCTTTAGGGGCATCCGTTCCTTCAGCTGTAGATGAAACCAATGAGGCAAGGAGGGAAGTCCAGGAGCTTCGAGCAATGTTTAATGCCTGAGACTCCTCACAGGACCTCAAAGTACGGTAGCCGTATCCTGTTGAATGGAGAGATGTGCGTTTTTCACCACGGTACAAGCCGTTACATATCGATTCGTACGATGGAAAGACCTCTGTTAGTCGGTACATGACTTACTTTGAGGTCACAATCGACCACTTGCCACATAGTAATGCCATCCTCACACGATTACTCATCGGAGCATTAGAGTGGATCGCGTTCGACTGGTACCGTAACCTTCCCGACAACTGCATCCATTCTTTTGACGGCTTCAAGCACATATTCCTGGAGAGGTTCTATAAAGTGGGGCCTGATGTGACAATGTCATCTCTTTTGGACGTCATTCAGGGAGAGAGGGAGAAAACAAGGAACTATATCGAGCGGTGTTGCCAAACCGCAACGAGATTGCCCCAAGGCAATCCCGAGAGCTACTTGATTGAAATCTGCCAAAAGAAGTTGTTTCTCGTAATTAGCCTCTAGATGGGCGACGATCAGTTTAGGGATTGGACGACCTTCATCATAAGTGCTACCAATGCGGAGGCAAAATTGAAGAAGGCTCGCCAGTTGGGATTACACATCCCAGATGGCGAGGATAAGGGCAAACGTCCTGGTTGCACCTCCAACAACAACAACAGTGGCAGCACCTCCAACCGGGACGATAAAGGCAAACAGGCCATGGTCGTTGATGCGACCAAGAAGCCTGAACAAAAACAGGTGGAAGGTCAATGGCCCAAGGTGAATTACTCATTTGAAGATAGTCATGTCAAACCTATCTTCAATATGCTCTTGCAAGGGGGTAGGATCCAGCTCCCTCCACCAAGGCGCGAGCCCCGAGCGGCAGAAATGTCGAACCCAAAATATTATCACTTCCACCACTATGTCCATCATTCCACTCATGACTGCTTCCAATTAAAGCGGTACATCCAGAGTATTGTCGACTCCAAAGCTCTGTCGATAGACTTTGAAGAGGTCACCGTGGCAGCGAACATGGTGTCAATTCAGTTCGACGACTTCCCTCCAACAAGCAGTCCAAACGGGGTAACACCTGTCTCTCGGGCGACGATGGAGGTTACCAATCTTTCATCCGTCCGGAACCGAACATCTAGACTGGTACCTCTCACTATTTCGTAAGAAGAGATCATGTGGGTACACCCCGACTTAGTGCCCGAAGTTACCCAGGCGGTATCATCTCCTACCAACAAGAAGAAGGGCAGAAAGTCTAGATCCTGCTATACAATTTCAGCCGAAGCTGAGGAAGCGGCAGCCGTTGTTACCCGGTCTGGAGCACAAGTCCTGTCACGAC
Source organism: Iris pallida (assembly GCA_029216955.1). Classification (NCBI taxonomy): domain Eukaryota; kingdom Viridiplantae; phylum Streptophyta; class Magnoliopsida; order Asparagales; family Iridaceae; genus Iris; species Iris pallida. The sequence goes on from JANAVB010027596.1 coordinate 3,853,532, forward strand.
CTGTACCCTAGAGTAAGGGCACGAGAGGTGAATACGCCCAGCCTACGCCGCAGTGTCAGCGGTAGAATGTTGTCCTAGTTCACATACATCTAACAGTAAGGTAATATACAGTTATACTCTTCGAATGGAGGTGACATAACATAATATATCTCAATCACAACTAAGGTAGAATTCGATAAAATAGATGGATATGCAAACCAAAAATCTACGCAAGAAGTACAACAGAGAGAGATAATGCTAAGTGTCTAAGATAAAACTCAACAACATCCAGAATATACAATATCCCAATATACAACTCAAATCTCCAATAACATAAAATAAGAGAAACCTAAACTAAGGAACATCAGCCTCTACAGCTAGTGGATCCGACTGGAAGTCTGGGTCACAAGTGTCATCTATAGCTGTCCCATAGTAGGTGTCTACGCAGGCCTCATCCTCATCCTCTATAATATTTTCAACAGGTCCAGTCACGACAGGAGCGAGAACAAAAGATCTCACGCAGTTCATATCAAGTTAGGAATTATAAAGCATGCAATAGAGTAAGATACAAAAAACGCTGAAAGAAGAATATATATGAAAAACGGCAGAGATTTGATAATCGGAAATATATATATATGATAAGTAAGAACTGTAAGAATATTTGATTTAGAGTACAATATGGTTATATAAACGGTTTAGGACAATGCAATGGTAACTCCATTGTACGTGAGTGCACAATGGACATATACAATAGTTATACAATATTGTACAATAGAATTTGATTACATAACCAATTCTACTCCCCCACCCCAATCAATACACAAGGATCCACTCCAGTTACGCTATCTTATACAATAGTGTGCAATATTATACAATAGATGTACAATGTTATACAATAGTTGTAAAATGGTCTATCCATGGGACTCATGTGATAATGACAGTACAATATGCACAATGAGTATACAAGGATAAGGGTATTCAATAAATACAATATGTAAATAAAACGCACATCATAATATGTATTTAGTGAATAAAAGGGGATAACATCTCAAAAGAAGATCCATATAGTACCAATCCGTGATAACAATCGTGTCAGCATTAAGTACAATAGTCTAGAGCAAGAATGTAAATCCAGACAAGTATGAATCGGTCAGAGAATGTACTCGCCTGGTATCTGAATAGCTGTGAAATGTACTGTCCGAGATGAGGTATCTGACTCCTAGTTAGAGCAACACAAGTCAAGATGTATACAGGGGATGATAATTGTAATCTACAATGCATCTGCATGCTGTCTAGGTCAAACTAGGCTAAAGTCAACACTTGGTCAACTCTAGTCAACTGCACTAGTCAAACTAGGTCAACTAGGCCAAGCCTAACCCAAACAAGTCTCACTAAGCCTAACCAGTCTAGTCTAGCAATCACACACCAATCACAAGGCTATACAAGCCAACACAACCACACATCAAGGCACATCATATTTAACTATTTATCATGAATCTCCTATACATACATACATACATATATATATATATATATATATATATATATATATATATATATATATATATAGGTTTACACCTATATACACAATATTAACATACAAATGTGAATAGAGAGGGAGAAAGTTACATGGAAGGGTCTATGTGTGTGAACATGGTGGTGAAATGGAAGGCATAGGATATACTATCTATATGATAATTACATAACAAGCATGCTAACACAAAACATATATCTATGCATACATTGAAACAAGTAAGTTAACTAGCTGTATGCATGCATGTGTGTACTCTATCTGCAAAATTTAAGGAAATAAGGTTACTACAAAAGTGATGCTTTTAGTATATAACCCTAACAATCTCCCACTTATACTCAAAGCATTGCTTTTCAGTATACTATTACAAATCTCCCACTTATACTTAAAGCCATGCTACTACACATCTGACTCCCATTCCCTCAACATGACTGTCAAAAGCCTTAGCTGGTAAGCTCTTTGTAAAAGGATCAGCTAGGTTGTCGGCTGATGCTATCTTGATCACAGCAACTTTTCCTTTCTTTACGAAATCTCATATCAGGTGGTACTTGCGCTCAATGTGTTTGCCTATCTTATGGGCTCGTGGTTCCTTCGAGTTTGCAACTGCACCACTATTATCATAATAAAGTGTAATAGACTTAGGCAAACTAGGTACCACGTCCAAGTCCAATAGAAAGTTTCTGAGCCAAACCGCTTCTTTGGCTGCCTCAGAGGCTGCCACATACTCGGCTTCCATGGTGGAATCAGTAATATATTTTTGCTTGATACTCCTCCACACAATAGCTCCACCTCCCAAAGTAAACACATAACCTGAGGTAGATTTCCTGGAATCCCTATCTGACTGAAAATTTGAGTCTGTATACCCCAAGGGAACTAAACTATCTGCCTAGTAAACTAGCATATACTCTTTAGTCCTTTTCAGGTACTTCAAAATATGCTTTACGGCAGTCCAGTGCTCTTGTCCTGGGTTAGACTGATATCTGCTGACCATGTCTACGGCAAAGCAGATGTCTGGTCTCGTGCATAGCATTGCATACATTAAGCTTCCTACTGCTGAAGCATAAGGAACTGCCTTCATGTTCTCTATCTCTTTAGGTGTCCTCGGACACTGCTCCTTTGATAGAGCAATTCCATGTCTAAAAGGTAAGAAACCTTTCTTAGAATTTTGCATACTAAAACGAGTTAGTACAGTATCGATATAGGAAGCTTGGGATAAGCCCAACATCCTTTTCTTGCGATCTTGTAGAACTTTGATCCCAAGGATGTGACCTACTTCTCCCAAGTCCTTCATATCAAACTGTTTGGATAACCATACCCTTACATCAGATAATACATTAACATTGTTTCCAATGAGCAAGATGTCATCCACATAAAGTACTAGGAACACCACCAAGTTTCCGTCACACTTTCTGTATACACATGATTCATCCTGACATTGATCAAATTCATAGGATTTTATCACCTGATCAAAACAGATGTTCCAAGATCTGGAAGCTTGCTTAAGTCCATAAATGGACTTTTTGAGCTTACAAACAAGATGCTCCTGGCCCTTTTCAATGAACCCGTCTGGTTGCTTTATATAGATGTCTTCCTCAAGACTTCCATTAAGGAAAGCTGTCTTGACATCCATTTGCCAAATATCATAATCGAGATGAGCTGCAATAGATAAAAGAATCCGAATAGACTTAAGCATGGCTACAGGAGAAAAGGTTTTCTCATAATCGATACCCTCTCTTTGAGTAAAACCTTTTGCTACAAGCCGAGTTTAAAGGTTTCAACCTTACCGTCTGATCCTCTTTTTCTCTTATAGACCCACTTGCATCTAATGGCTTTTACACCAACGGATGGTTCTACAAGCTCCCAGACCTGATTAGAATCCATAGATTCTATTTCAGATATCATTGCTTTTTGCCAAGACTCTGCATCTTTATCTTGGAGTGCTTCATTGTAGGTACAGGGATCATAATCTTGTTCCTCAGGGACGAAGTCTAACGACTCTCCCAAGAACATATATCTATCAGGTTGTATCACAACCCTCCCACTACGACAAGGCACTATCGGTTGTGGTGTAACATTTATGACACGTTGTGCAGTTATTTGTGGTTTATCCTTTTGTACTGTTGGTACTGAAGTACTTGGTGTCTCACGTCTCAGTTCTTCTAGAACAACTCTACTTGTGGGTTTATGGTTCATCACATAGTCTTCCTCTAAGAATCGGGCATTGGTGCTAACAATGACCTTCTGATCCTTAGGACTATAAAATAAACCTCCTTTCGTTCCTCTTGGATAGCCTACAAACAAGCGTATTTCTGTACGAGATTCCAACTTATCTGCTTTCCCATTCAGCACATGTGCTGGACTACCCCAAATGCGAACATGTTTTAGACTAGGCTTACGCCCAATCCACAGCTCTGTGGGAGTAAGAGGTACTGACTTAGAAGGAACCAAGTTCAAAATATAAGCTGCAGTCTCTAAGGCATATCCCCAAAACGAATCTGGCAAATCTAAATAACTCATCATTGATCTAACAATCTCCATAAGAGTTCTATTCCTTCTTTCGGCTACACTATTCTGTTGGGGCGTTCCAGGTGCAGTCAATTGGGATGCAATCCCAGCCTCTGAAAAATAATCCCTAAACTCTCCTAAGAGGTACTCGCCACCACGATCTGATCGTAATGACTTGATACATTTTCCATGACGTTTCTCCGTTTCAGCCTTGTACTCTTTGAATTTCTCAAAGCACTCAGACTTACGGCGCATCAAATAAATGTATCCATACCTTGAATAATTGTCAATAAATATGACAAAATATTCAAAGCCACCTCTAGCTTGGATAGTCATGGGTCTATACAAATCAGAATGAACCAATTCCAACACATCTTTGGCCCTATACCCCTTTGCCGTAAAAGGCCTTTTGGTTATTTTACCTTCCAAGCAGGATTCACAGACTGGTAGTGCCTCCACTTCCAATGAACTCAAAGGTCCATCTTCAGCCAGTCTTTGAATCCTTCTTAGGTTAATATGCCCCAATAGTAAGTGCCAAAGATATGTTTGGTTCATACAAGAAGGTTCTTTTCTCTTATTTAAGTTAGATGACATATTATTCATTTTCATAAGTTGCATTGTGGGCGAAATTGGATTAATGACATATAAATTATCAACCAATGCACCAGAACAGATAAAATGTTTATTCTTTCTAATAACAATATTGTCATTAAAATAAATTGAATATCCATCCTTAACTAACATAGAAACAGAAACTAAATTCCTTCTAAGTGAAGGTGCATAAAGACAATCTCTCAATGTCAAAGACTTATTTCTACCAAAAGATAAAGTAGCATCTCCTAATGCAACGACCGATACTTTTGTAGCATCACCCATAAACAAGCATATCTCTCCATCACTGAGCCGTCTAGTTTCCTGGAACCCCTGCAATGTATTGCAGACATGATTAGTGGCTCCTGTATCTATACACCAGGTGCCGGTAGATAACACCGCTAAACATGTTTCAACTACTAGTAAATGAGATATACCTTCTTTGTTCCCTTGTTTGAGAAGTGGACAATCAGTCTTCCAATGTCCTGACCCTTTGCACTTGAAACATTTGCCTTTCGGCTTTTTTACCGCGCCTTGAGGTCCCATGCCCTTCTTTGCTAAGTTTGCCTATTTCTGAATGTTATTCTTCTTCTTACCGCCTTTTGGCTTAGAAGTAGAAGCCTTTTCAGAAACAAAAACATGACCACTCTGCCTAAAGAGAGATTCAGCATCCTGTAGCTTTTTTGCAAGTTCTGCCAAACTATACAACCTTTTGTTCATGTTGTAATTAAGGCAGAAATTGTCAAAACTTTTAGGCAGAGTCCCGAGAATGATATCGACCTGGGTTTCCCCATCGATTTCAGCTCCAAGGATCTCCATCTCATTCAGATGACCCATCATCTTGAGAACATGATCCCTTACTGGTGTGCCCTCAGCCATTTTTGTATTCATCAAACATTTTATAGCAAACTGCCTAGCTGCTCTACTCTGATGTTCGAAGAGTTCCTTGAGGTTATATATCATGTCATAAGCTGTGGCCATGGCCTGATGCTGATGTTGCAGTACATTTGACATAGATGCCAGAATGTAACACCGCGCCATCTCATCTGCCTTTTTCCACTTTTTATAAGCCTCTTTGACCTCTTCATCAGAGTTAGCAGCAGGCTTAGGTGGGCATTCCTCAACAAGTACATATTTGTACTCCTCAGTAGTCAGAACAATGTCCAAATTACGTTTCCAATCAATATAATTAGGTCCAGTAAGTTTGTTTTCTTTAAGAATCACCATAAGTGGACTGAAAGAACCCATTTTTTTAAAATTCTGAGAATCACATAAATAAAATTATGTAGGGCAAAAAAAACTTTTTGAATTAACAAAATATTGATTCCCTCAAAACAATAATAAGAAATTTACCAACACCTTGAACACCATGAATTTAGCATGCCACGATAGTGTGGACGTATACAAATTCAACTTTGTTCAAGTAGATTTTTCTTATTAATTTTACTATCATGTCAATATAACTTTATGACAAATAAAATTAATATGCTGGTCTTGCTCTGGTCATACAAATAATAGCAGTGACTCCGATGGAGAGGATACCATTATTTGTATCTAAGTGTATACCATTACTTAATACTAAGTCCATACCATTTTTTTTAAGGTTTTGGCTGTCGATTCCTTCATCAAAAATCATCTGTCGGCCTCTGGATTGCTCAAAACCAGCATCTCGTCCAGCGTCAGAAATAGCCACCACCGCCATCACGATTGATCAAAAATAATTAAAATTACATCAATCCTATGCCTCCCGAAGGAATTCACACATAATCTAGATTGAAAAATTAAATTAATAAGCATGATCAACCCTCGTAATTTTAATTACATCCACAGCAACAACAACATCCACGACATGTCCGTGGTTTAAACAACACAATCAAAAATATACATTGGACCATAATAGTTAGATCTAAGATGCCTGCAAAATCGAGTTAGAACAGATCTACATCTACCGACTATTACATAGCGCAAGTTTTATTGGACAACATGGACATATCAATCAATACATAGATCCAAAGTGGCTCTGATACCAATTGATGGAACTGGGGATTCCCAGGACCCTTCCTTTGGTGTGCGTATTGATCGATAGAAAGTTAAGCAAATCAAATACGTGTTCTAACCCTTCATAGGCGGAAACTAGGATTCACGAATTATACCTGCTGCGGAAAGGAGACAAGTAATTCCTGGCAATCTCGAGCGGACGACTCCAAGATCTTCTGCACGTATTCTTTCCTCGAGTTGGACGTCGTGTGGGCAACGATCTCCCAACCTTTTCTTCTCCTTGGCAGCACTCTCTTTCTCTCCTTACGTGAATCACGAATTTAGAGAAAATTTCAGATTTACAATCATTAATCTGGAGGCCAGAGAATAGAGGATATATATAGGCTACGACAAGGACCATGAGGAGAAATTAGGGTTAGGCCTCCTAACGGATCTGGATATCCCGTGTTCAGCCCGAACACACAATCCAGGCCCATTAACAATAGCTCGGTCCACTAATGAGCTATTGTTGCACTACCTCCCTAATCCCAAATTATGTTTGTGGGCTCCTTTTATTATATGCTCGTTTGGCTCCCCATGTTAAGATATCGTATGTCCGTCGATCAAATTAAGTTACTGACAACTATATTGATTCGACATCTTTTATCCTTAAGTAGTACCGCTCAACTTTATTTGTCATGTCGGATATAATCCACCTGCAGGGTTTACATGACAATCCTTATGAGCTCCTTAAGAGGACATCATCAACCCGATGTATCGGGACATTGATTCCATTTATAATCAACAGCCCATCATATATACAATGTTATTACCAAATTCATAGAGGTTGTTGATCCATAATGAATCTCACTCTTTTATGAGTCAAAGTAATGCGCATTGCATATACATGTCCGTTATTATATCCGAATTAAGAGTACAAGCGTCCATAATAACAGAGGTGTTTGTTCTCTTATGTAGTCAGTACAAAGAGAACAACCTCAAGTGGTCATGTTCAATACACACAAAGTATACTAGTGTAAACCTATAGTCAAGATAGACTAATACCAGATTACACTACAACCTTTCCAATAGATTGTCCAAGTCCATCTAGGTTGTGAACTATTTATATACTCCATAGGAAACTGATAATATGATCTTCTGTGTGACACCACACACCATATTATCTACAATATAGAATATCAGACATTTGTATTAACACTTGCAATAAATACAATATGCAAACATTTGTCCATATGATTCTTATTCAAAATTTAAGGAAATAAGGTTACTACAAATGTGATACTTTTAGTATATAACCCTAACATCATGAACTTAATATATAGTAAAATAGAGAGGGGGAAATGTGTGTAGTGTCTACTAACTTTTGTGTGTCAATGATAATACATGTAATCATGTGGGTGTAAGTGTCAAGTGATAATGTGGCATGGTGTATGTTGAACATTAGGTGGCATGACAGTGAACAATCCAACTCACATTCCTCACTTGCAAATCCTAGACTATAATCAACCCAATCAACTCTCACATGTAATTCATCATTAAATAACTAACACACATGTGACTGATATGGCCATTTAACATTCAAAACAGTTTAAAATGGAATCAATTCCAGATTTAAACAACAATCACAGTTTTTTGATTTAGGATAGGGAAATATCCATATTCAATGTGTGTATAGGAACATGGGTTTCTAGTTTTGAGTGTGTGTGTAAATGTGTCACAGGTTTCAGTTTATGTAATGAAGGATAGACAATTACATTTCTGTTTACATAGCTAAACAAGGCTCAGATATTGCAAACCTGAACTTAAACTAACATGTAGAACCCAGCATTGCAATGCACCAGCCAACATACAAATTAAAGTTCTGAAATTGGAATGTGTGGGTGTATGTATAGATGTCAGGGTATGTAGATAGGTTCTCATTAAACCTCCATTGCAATCTCAAAATTAAGTGACATTGTGTAATCAGTGTGACAGGTAATTAAAGTGTGTGTAATGTGCTATATATGTGTGTAGGCATGTGTGTGTTAATGGTAAAATCTGTGTGACAGGATTCCATGTGTGTGTGTTAATGTGAGGGTGAAGTGAGAAAATCTGTGAGTATGTGAGTGAATGGAAATAGTTTTCAGTTTGTGAGTGCTTAGGCATGTGTGTGCAGGACTCTTAGGAATAGATAGGTTCCTGTGTGTGTGTGGATTAATTATCCCCGGGTTTTGGAATTTAAAACAGTGTTCAACTGGGAAAATGTTCCCAGGTTAACCCAAATAGTGTGTGTGTTTAGAAGTGTCTCAGTACATTACATATGTGTGTGTGTTAGATAGGAATGTGTGTGTGTATAAATATATGTGACAGGAAATTCTCATATGTGTGTGTGTGTGTATAGGGACAATGTAGATTTCAGTAAACTGTGCCTATGTGTAGGAATCAATAGTGTGTGAGTGTAGAGGGATATGCATATACTTGTGTGTGTGAGCTCATAGGTTAATCAGGAAAGCAATGTGTTAACTTCTCAGTTTTGGAGACATGTGTATAGATGAGTGTCAATGACAGTTGATTCTCAGTTTTTTTCAGTTAACACATGGTAGTTCAGGAAACAATGTGCAATGGTACCTGTGTGTGTGTAGAGTATGTGACTGGAATTCAGTGATTGACAGTGAACCAATAGAGTTCTCAGCCATGACAGTTCATATATCCCATCCCAATACAATTTCGAACCCAATTCAAATCCTATCACCCAAATTTCTAACAATCAAGCATAAACCAATACTTAAATAATGCAATACACATGTAATTGAATTAATATGGCAGTTCAAATCATGGAAAATGGTTTGAAACACATTCATATTTCAGGAATTCAATTTAAACCAAAACTGAACTCCACATAACCCTATCCTGAGACCAATCCTCATTTCATATGACAATCAACCTTAGTCTTCAGATATAATATGCATGTTAAACATCATGGATTAGCAAAATTTAACATCCTAATTAAACATGAATTCATATCTAAGTCATTCAAAACTGGGAAGAACAGTAACCTGATACTCGACTGAACTGACACCCAAACATATTCGAAAACCCAAACAACAATCAAAGTCGAATCAAAATTAGAAGAATAAGGTGTACAGGCATAGGGGCTAACCCTACGAGCCTATACGTGTCCACACGTGTCCAAGGAACAGGACATGAAGTGTCCAAAACGTGTATCATACAGTGTTTTAAAATATCAGCACAGGCAGCCTCGTACGGAGGTGCAGTACAAGCTAGGACACGACACACGACACCAGAGGGCTCGTGCTTGTGTCCTAGGGTTCGCCTAGGGAAGGGGAACATGTTCGTGTGTCTGCAACGTGTCCACGACACGTGTGTCTTGAGCACGAGACACGTATCAGAGGTCTCTGATCGCGCTCACACGGCCAGTGCAAGGCTATTTCAGCCATGGTTTCTCCCAAACCACTGCACGAAATTCAATGGGACCTTGGGGGCATGCTCGCAGACATTGCCCCCATGACCTTACCAAGTTTCGTGCAAAACCGAGCTGTGTCGTGTCCGCTGCGAAGCTCGAGCAGCAGGACACTCGACCGGGCCATCGTGCAGCATGTCCAACACGGATTTGGACACAAAAAAGGCACGAATTCGTGCTCAGTTAAACATGAAATCAATATGTATATATAATAGAACAAATCTATTTAAACACTTTTCAAAAATATCCATTTTAAACCCTTTGTGGCATTTTAACAAACACTCAACAGTACAACTGATACGTGTCCGATACGAACACAAAATTGACACGACTCGACACCACACCTATCTTAGCAGCTAGGGGACTCCTAGGGCTATGCACTTATGCAAAGAAATCAAATTTTAATGGTGATTGTGAGGGTTTACCTATTGGTTGAACTTTCAATGAAAAAGCTTCAAAAAGGGGGAAATCTATTTGCTAGCCAAGATCTCCAAATTGATTCAAACCTGAGATTTCTCTCCATGAACATAAAGTAGGGATTGATTAGAACCTAATGCAAAATATTTGAGCCAAAAAGGAATTGAAATGAGAAAGTTATGGATTGGGGAAGATGGCTCTTTACCTCTTTCTTCAAAGCTTGAAAAAATTGATAAAAGAGGCAAGAACAAGGTAGAGATTATTTATAGTGAAGGGGGAGCCCTAGTGGCTGGTTATAAGTGTAAGAATTAGGGTTTTGCTAGGGTTCACAATGTGTGGCCATGATTCTAACTTAGCTATTAAGTCTAGATCAAAGGTCATGAAGAAAACTAGGTCTCATTCAATAATATCTACTCTAGAATATCTTACAAGGCTAAAACTAGATATTTAAATTCTTGGCATCTAGTGAATAGCTACTAACCATGATTCTAACCTCAAGACTAAACTGGATTAGGCTAGACTTCTAGGTTAAGGCTTAACTAAAAGATTAGCACAAAATTTAATTAATGCAAATTACAATTTCACAAAATTGTCAAAATGACCAAAATACCCTTAGGCTAGAAACTAGTAATTAGTCATCCTAATCACATGACTATGCTCCCTTGGTCATGGCTAGTCACTAGGCTTAACAATTCCAGTGTTTAACTAGTTAACCATCAAAATCATATTTCAATATTTAAAATAGTTTTAAATTAATTAAAAATCACCAAAAATCATATTATGATTTAAATATCATTAATAAATGATTATAATTACAAAATTTCAAAATTACCCGTATTTGGAAAACTGGGTGTTACAAGTCTACCCTCCTTAGAAAAATTTCGTCCTCGAAATTAAAATGGTAGTAATCCTTCTAGGTCATACATAGTCAAGGGTCAACCACTAGTCAATTTCTCAACATCCAAGTACTTGGTCATCAACTGGTCAACTTCTTAGGGTTTTACCTATGCTAGCTATCTAGGTGTTGACAACTAGAGATTAGCAAAAGAAAAACTCTATAATAGACTAACTCTCAACTTCCCAATCTTATCAAGTCACCCGTAACTAAATACCTATAATCTAAGCACACAAATCCCAATACCATATATACATAAGCTCAAGAACAACAACCCATTATATATATCCTAAGTATATCATCTATATATCCATACATATATAACTGATCATCAATGGTTAAAGTAGACTAAACTTATAAGGAACTGAACAAATGCTCAGAATTTAGGCTAAGGATGAATGGTCTGAAATATCAATGTAGGCAAAAGGAATGATGCTAAGGAGACTGAATTTATAAGAAAAAGGACATGACATCTAGTGAAGGGTCTTCACACTACCTATAAAGGTTGACCTATCATGCCTGAACTCATCACAAGTAGAACTTAACTAAAATAGGAAACTGAACCAAATATAGGCTAAACAACATGTCTATAATCATATACAACAATGGCCTATAGATACCAACTAACCCATATCCCATATGCCACTATCATCTGCAATATATCTATATATATAGACCTCTCAGTCTTAGGTGAACTACAACTATACTCAAGGACAGGCTTTGGTCATGGGTGTCTTACTGGAAAGGTAAGGGAAAAATAATAATAAATCATCAAGGCTGCAGAGCAGACTAACATCCTCTATGGAAACTGGTAGGTATTATAAATAACAGGAGAATCATCTACAATGGGTTACTATTCTAATACCAATGCTAACTATCATCTCTAGGGTACAGACACTCTACAAGTCATCATGTCATTATATTATGAAAGAACTACATATGAATAAGCTCTATAAAGCTAAAATATCCCTACTCCTAAATTATTTGATGATGGAATACAATTTATAACAGAAGGGTACGATAGAGATGATATGTTTAAAAACATTATCAAGATACAGTCTGATAATCATGCGTCTGTCCAAAATCATATTACTCAGAGTCCTTGCCATGCCAGTAAGCAAGGCTGCGATAAACGATAGATTTCATAACTGGGGCATGCACCTCTATAATCATGTCGTCTGGAATTCTCGCTATGCCGACTAGTATAGCTGCGAGAAATTCCAAATCTCATAACCAAGATACGTACATCCGAAGTCAGGTCTCTATGTTCCTGCCACGCCAGCTAATATGGCTGCGATAAACTACAGGTTCCATAATCAAGTAGACGTTTTACCATCCCTGTTATTCCCGTCAACATATGTTATCAGAAAATATCGTAACTCAGGATATAAAATTTATCTTGATAGGAAAATCAAAATAAACAACGATCCATCAAAATCAAATTCAATAATCAAGGAGTGAGAGCGAACAAAACAATAAAAAGGATTTCAAATTGAAGTTCAAATAAGATTCACAAGGGTCGTCCCAGGAATCTCTCAAGGAGTCCTAAATGTGATTGAGTACCTTCAAAAATATATCCTAATCCTACTGCAGGCTGTAGTGATACTTTAGTTCGAATACCCCTACATAAACTTGACCTGTATGGGCCACCACTAAAAACGTGTCACGACCCGCACCCTAGAGTAAGGGCACGAGAGGTGAATACGCCCAGCCTACGCCGCAGTGTCGGCGGTAAAATACTGTCCTAGTTCACATACATCTAACAGTAAGGTAATATACAATTATACTCTCTGAATGGAGGTGACATAACAGAATATATCTCAATCACAACTAAGGTAGAATACGATAAGATAGATGGATATGCAAACCAGAAATCCACGCAAGAAGTACAACAGAGAGAGATAATGCTAAGTGTCTAAGATAAAACTCAACAACATCCAGAATATACAAGATCCCAATATACAACTCAAATCTCCAATAACATGAAATAAGAGAAACCTAAACTAAGGAACATCAGCCTCTACAGCTAGTGGATCCGACTGGAAGTCCGGGTCACAAATATCATCTATAGTTGTCCCATAGTAGATGTCTACGCAGGCCTCATCCTCATCCTCTGTAATATTTTCAACAGGTCCAGTTAGGACAGGAGCGAGCATAAAACATCTCACGCAGTTTATATCAAGTTAGGAATTATAAAGCATGCAATAGAGTAAAATACAGGAAACGCTGAAAGAAGAATGTATATGAAAAACAGCAGAGATTTGATAATAGAAAATATCTATATATGATAAGTAAGAACTGTAAACAATATTTGATTTAGAGTATAATATGGTTATGTAAACGGTTTAGGATAATACAATGGTAACTCCACTGTACGTGAGTGCACAATGGACATATGCAACAGTGATATAATGTTGCACAATAGGATTTGATTGCATAACCAATTATACTCCCCCTCCCCAATCAATACACAAGGATCCACTCCAGTTACGCTATCTTATACAATAGTGTACAATGTTATACAATAGATGTACAATGTTATACAATAGTTGTACAATGGTCTATCCATGGGACTCATGTGATAATAAGAGTACAATATGTACAATGAGTATACAAGGATAAGGGTATTCAATAAATACAATATGTAAGTGAAATGCACATCACAATATGTATTTAGTGAATACAAGGGGATAACATCTCAAAAGAAGATCCATATAGTACCAATCCATGATAACAATCGTGTCAGCATCAAGTACAGTAATCTAGAGCAAGAATATAAATCCAGACAAGTATAAAACGATCAGAGAATGTACTCGCCTGGTATCTGAATAGTTGTAAAATGTACTGTCCGAGATGAGGTACCTGACTCCTAGTTAGAGCAACATAAGTCAAGATGTATACAGGGGATGATAATTGTAATCTATAATGCATCTGCATGCTGTCTAGGTCAAACTAGGCTAAAGTCAACACTTGGTCAACTCTAGTCAACTGCACTAGTCAAACTAGGTCAACTAGGCCAAGCCTAACCCAAACAAGTCTCACTAAGCCTAACCAGTCTAGTCTAGCAATCACACACCACTCACAAGGCTATACAAGCCAACACAACCACACATCAAGGCACATCATATTTAACTATTTATCATGAATCTCCTATATATATATATATATATATATATAGGTTTGCACCTATATACACAATATTAACATACAAATGTGAGTAGAGAGGAAGAAATTTACATGCAATAGTCTATGTGTGTGAACATGGTGGTGAAATGGAAGGCATAGGATATACTATCTATATGATAATTACATAACAAGCACGCTAACACAAAACATATATCTATGCATACATTGAAACAAGTAAGTTAACTAGCTGTATGCATGCATGTATGCATGCATGTGTGTACTCTCTCTCTATATATATATATATATATAATCATGAACTTAATATATAGTGAAATAGAGAGGGGGAAATGTGTATAGTATCTACTAACTTTTGTGTGTCAATGATAATACATGTAATCATGTGGGTGTAAGTGTCAAGTGATAATATGGCATGGTGTGTATTGAACATTAGGTGGTATGATAGTGAAAAATACAACTCACATTCCTCACTTGCAAATCCTAGACGATAATCAACCCAATCAACTCTCAAATGTAATCCATCATTAAATAACTAACACACATGTGACTGATATGGCCATTTAACATTCAAAACAGTTTAAAATGAAATCAATTCCAGATTTGAACAACAATCTCAGTTTTCTGAATTAAGATAGGGAAATATCCATATTCAATGTGTGTATAGGAACACGGTTTCCAGTTTTGAGTGTGTGTGTAAATATGTCACAGGTTTCAGTTTGTGTAATGAAGGATAGGCTATTATATTTCAGTCTACATAGCTAAACAAGGCTCAGATATTACAAACCTGAACTTAAACTAACATGTAGAACCCAGCATTGCAATGCACCAGCCAACATACAAATTAAAGTTCTAAAATTAGAATGTGTGGGTGTGTGTATAGATGTCAGGGTATGTAGATAGGTTCTCATTAAGCCACCATTGCAATCTCAGAATTAAGTGACAGTGTGTAATCAGTGTGACAGGGAATTAAAGTGTGTGTAATGTGCTATATAGGGGTGTTGGCATGTGTGTGTTAATGGTAAAACCTGTGTGACAGGATTCTATGTACGTGTGTGTTAATGTGAGGGTGAAGTGAGGAAATCTGTGAGTGTGTGAGTGAATGGAAACAGTTTTCAGTTTGTGAGTGCATGAGTGCTTAGGCATGTGTGTACAGGACTCTTAGGAATATATAGGTTCTTGTGTGTGTGTGTGGATTAATTGTCCCCAGGTTTTGGGATTTAAAATAGTGTTCAACTGGGAAAATGTTTCCAGGTTAACCCAAACAGTGTGTGTGTGTTTAGAAGTGTCTCAGTTCATTACATATGTTTGTGTGTTAGATAGGAATGTGTGTGTGTATAAATATATGTGACAGGAAATTCTTATATGTGTGTGTATAGGAACAATGTAGATTTCAGTGAACTGTGCCTATGTGTAGGAATCAATAGTGTGTGAGTGTAGAGGGATATGCATATACTTGTGTGTGTGAGCTCATTGGTTAATCAGGAAAGCAATGTGTTAACTTCTCAGTTTTGGAGACATGTGTATAGATGAGTGTCAATGACAGTTGATTCTCAATTTTTTTTCCAGTTAACACATGGTAGTTCAGGAAACAATGTGCAATGGTACCTGTGTGTGTGTAGAGTATGTGACTGGAATTTAGTGATTGACAGTGAACCAATAGAGTTCCCAGCCATGACAGTTCATATATCCCATCCAAACATAATTTCGAACCTAATTCAAATCCTATCACCCAAATTTCTAACAATCAAGTATAAACCAATACTTAAATAATGTAATACATATGTAATTGAATTAATATGGCAGTTCAAATCATGGAAAATGGTTTGAAACACATTCATATTTCAGGAATTCAATTTAAACCAAAACTGAACTCCACATAACCCATACCTGAGACCAATCCTCATTTCATATGACAATCAACCTTAGTCTTCAGATATAATATGCATGTTAAACATCATGGATTAGTAAAATTTAACATCCGAATTAAACATGAATTCATATTTAAGTCATTCAAAACTGGGAAGAACAGTAACCTGATACTCGACTGAACTGAAACCCAAACATATTCGAAAACCCAAACAACAATCAAAGTCGAACCAAAATTAGAAGAATAAGGTGTACAGGCATAGGGGCTAACCCTACGAGCCTATACGTGTCCACACGTGTCCAAGGAATAGGACACGAAGTATCCAAAACGTGTATCATACAGTGTTTTAAAATATTAGCACAGACAGCCTCGTGCGGAGGTGTAGTGCGAGCTAAGACATAACACACGACACTAGAGGGCTCATGCTCATATTCTAGGGTTCTCCTAGGGTAGGGGAACATTCTCGTGTGTCTGCAACGTGTCCACGACACGCGTGTCTTGAGCACGAGACACGTATCAGAGGTCTCTGATCGTGCTCGCACGGCCAGTGCAAGGCCAATGCAGCCATGGTTTCTCCTAAACCACTACACGAAATTCAATGGGACCTTGGGGCATGCTCGCAGACATTGTCCCCATGAGCTCACCAAGTTTCGTGCAAAACCGAGCTGTGTCGTGTCCGCTGCGAAGCTCGAGCAGCAGGACACTCGACCGGGCCAGCGCGCAACGTGTCCAATACGGATTTGGACATGACAAAGACACGAATTCGTGCTCAGTCAAGCATGAAATCAATATGTATATATAATACAACAAATCTATTTAAACACTTTTCAAAAATATCTATTTTAAACCCTTTGTGGCATTTTAACAAACACTCAACAGTACAACTGATACGTGTCTGATACGGACACAAAATTGACACAACTCGACACCACACCTATGCTAGCAGCTAGGGGACTCCTAGGGCTATGCACTCATGCAAAGAAATCAAATTTTAATGGTGATTGTGAGGGTTTACCTATTGGTTGAACTTTCAATGAAAAAGCTTCAAAAAGGGGAAAATCTCCTTGCTAGCCAAGATCTCCAAATTGATTCAAATCTGAGATTTCTCTCCATGAACATAAAGTAGGGATTGATTAGAATCTAATGCAAAAGATATGAGCCAAAAAGGAATTGAAATGAGAAAGTTATGGATTAGGGAAGATGGCTCTTTACCTCTTTCTTCAAAGCTTGAAAAAATTGATAAAAGAGGCAAGAACAAGGAAAAGATTATTTATAGTGAAGGGGGAGCCCTAGTGGCTGGTTATAAGTGTAACAATTAGGGTTTTGCTGGGGTTCACAATGTGTGGCCATGATTCTAACTTAGCTATTAAGTCTAGATCAAAGTTCATGAAGAAAACTAGGTCTCATTCAATAATATCTACTCTAGAATATCTTACAAGGCTAAAACTAGATATTTAAATTCTTGGCATCTAGTGAATAGCTACTAACCATGATTCTAACCTCAAGACTAAACTGGATTAGGCTAGACTTCTAGGTTAAGGCTTAACTAAAAAATTAGCACAAAATTTAATTAATGCAAATTACAATTTCACAAAATTGTCAAAATGACCAAAATACCCTTAGGCTAAAAACTAGTAATTAGTCATCCTAATCACACGACTATACTCCCTTGGTAATGGTTAGTCACTAGGCTTAACAATTCTAGGGTTTAACTAGTTAACCATCAAAATCACATTTCAATATTTAAAATAGTTTTAAATTAATTAAAAATCACCAAAAATCGTATTATGATTTAAATATTATTAATAAATGATTATAATTATAAAATTTCAAAATTACCCTCATTTGAAAAACTGGGTGTTACAAGTCCAGCCCCCACTGGACAGTTCAGTCGAAGATCCCCAGCCGACAATGTTGCCTACCTTTGATGTTCCAAGGCCGCCTCAACCTCTACCGGCAAATAAGTCCAAGCCAAAGGAAACCCGCTTCGACAGGCCACTCCGTAATGATGCACCTCTGGGGCTGGAGAAACCTTACAACTTTGATATATTAGCACAATTGGCTAAAAAGCCAGCAAAGTTATCATTATACGAGCTCCTAAGGCTCTCCAAGTATCTTCGTGTCGCATTGAGCGAAGCACTCCAAAATGCTGACGCCTACTTAGCACAGGTCAAGCCTCCCGGGGAAGTTCCGTCAGCTGATCTACAGGGCAGCAATAGCATAAATACAATGCCCAACATCATATTTACTCCACAGGACATATTGATCAAGTCCAACTTGCATGATCGCCCCTTGTACTACACTGGATACATAGGCGACATCAAGGTGGATCGGATGCATATCGACCCTGGCTCATCGATAAGCATCATCCCAAAATGCTTGCTCCAACTTCTAGGCATCCCTATGCACCGGCTAGCGGCGACCACCACTGCCATTATCGGTTTCAACTCGGGAAGGAGCTACCCCCTAGGGAAGATCCGATTGAGATATCAGATTGTTGACCTGAAGACGGAGGTTACCTGCTACGTCATAGATGTAGACACGTCCTACAATATCCTCCTAGGATGTCCGTGGATACATGATTATATGATCGTGCCATCCACCCTTCACCACTGCTTCAAGTATGTCAGCAAGCACGGCTTCCTGAAGACCGAATTCACCGACATCGATCACTTCAAAGGAGTTGAATCTTATTACTCTTCGGAGGCTTGTCTATATGGCGAATCCAAGAAACATATAACTGACGAACTTAAGGCCATTACAGGGCCAAAGGCACCCTTGAGAATTCATCTCCAGGCCCATAAACCGGGCAAAGCCGCACCCCTCGTTGCAACCTTGCATAAAGAGGTGCCTGGTTCTCCTGCCTCACCTGCACAGTTGGAACCAATGGTCATCCGGCTCCCGAGATCCAGCCAGGAGCCAAAACCCGTCATAGGGTCGATGGTGATCCGATTGCCGAAATCCAATCAAAGGCAACAGGAAGATGCGAGGTCCTCTGTAACGCCGATGGTGATCCGATTGCCAAAATCTACTCAAGGGCAACCGGAAGATACAGTCCCTTGCCGAGCCAATTGTCATCCGCCTTCCCAAGATGGGCCGACAACCAAGTGTCGGTCCGACACCATCAGACAAGTCAATACCACAAGCTGAAGCCTTGGTGGTCAAGTTGCCCAAGACAAGATCCCGACCTCTGAGCTCGCAGGGGATAGCCGAAGAGGACGTAGAACTCGCCAAATACCTGGTGACACAGGAGGATAGTCCCTCTCCTAATAATGTAATCCATGTGGACAAAATTCCTTATTTCATCAATAAGAGGCTACCGTTGGACTAAAAAAGGGAAGAATACTGCCTAGAGCGACAAGTCATGTATATTGATACCTCTGAACTTATACTATGTTTCCTCCGAGGAGACTCACATTACATTTTACCGCGTGGCAAGTCATGTATATTGATACCTCTGAACTTTCGCTCTGATGTTTTGATTGTCATATATCACGTCCATATTACCTCTGATATAGACAATCTCCTAACTTAACACCTGTACCCAGTTCGGGATAAAAGGCATGGTGCTAAGACTACAAAACCTATCACGTCCATATTACCTCTGTTGGGTTTTGTTTCAAAATCTATTACTCGCACCACCAGTGCGCAGAAGGGTAATAGATCCCCCAAAAATCATTCCTAATTATCGTGTGTCACGTCCATATTACCTCTGATACCGATAATCTCCTGACTTAACACCTGCACCCAACCCAGGATAAAAGACATGGTATTAAGACCACAAA